>QLTV01002820.1:528125-562103 GCA_003457575.1 Thermophis baileyi
ATAGCAATAGCAATAGCACTTAGACTTATATACCGCTTTACAGTGCTTTACAGCACTCTCTAAGCAGTTCACAGAGTCAGCATATTGCCCCCAACAATCTGGGTCCTCATTTTACCCACCTCGGAAGGATGGAAGGCTGAGTCAACCTTGAGCCGGTGAGATTTGAACCGCTGAACTGCTGAACAGTCAGCTGAAGTAGCCTGCAGTACTGCACTCTAACCACTGCGCCACCTCGGCTCTTTATTATATTATTATATAATATAATATAATATAATAAATAGGTTGAAAGGGACCTTGGAGGTCTTCTAGTCCAACCCCCTGCTTAGGCAGGAAACCCTACACCACTTCAGACAAATGGTTATCCAACATCATCTTAAAAACTTCCAGTGTTGGAGCATTCACAACTTCTGGAGGCAAGTTGTTCCACTGATTAATTGTTCTGTCAGGAAATTTCTCCTTAGTTCTAAGTTGTTTCTCTCCTTGATTAGTTTCCACCCATTGCTTCTTGTCCTGCCCTCAGGTGCTTTGGAGAATTTGTGGCAGTATGATTGAAACTCCACCCCCTTGTTTGCCATGTCTGATGTTGATGCAGATACAAAAAGGATGAGACTTTGGTGATGCTTCCATGATGAGCATCTTGACTTGACTTTAATCACAGCCTTCCTCCCGCCCCCTTGCAGATACTGCTGATTGAGACTTAGGGTGGTATTTTTTTGGTCAGAGAACAATGGAACTGGCAGGAGATGCTTAATTCCCACAATTCCTTGAAAGGCAGGATCCAGGGATTACAGAAGCTTTGTGTCAATTCAAACCGAACCTGGCAGCAGCCATTTTTCTCTTCCTCCATTGTCACACAGAGGGGGAAGGAGGTTGGAATGCGTTACTAGCTTTCTCGTGAGAAACAAGGTCATCTCTACTGGCAACGGATAAGGTTGGGGAAGGAGTGCCTGGAGAGCCCGCCAATTAACCCAACTGGCCAGTGTGACCTGTGAAACTTGGGGATGGGATTATTTCCTAGTTTAATTATACTGAAACCACGGGAAAGATTTAGAATTGGTTTTCCTTTGAAGCTGTGCTGATATGATGTACTCAATAAGGAAGATCTTTGAGAAGGAGCCCAGTCACAGAGTTCTGATTTGCTTGGGTTCATAAGTCGGAGCCTTGACACTGTACCCTTTAGGAAAGAAAAGACAATATTTTGTGTGGATAAAAACGGTAACATTCTGTTAGGTTCATGAGGATGCGATATAAAAGAGCAGAAGTGTTTTGTAACTATCCTTGTGAAAAGCTTTTGGGGGAAAATGGGATGGGGCTTTCTGCTTCACTTCTCCTTGATCAGATGCCCTGTTTTGCCTTCTCCACCAGCTGTGTAGGGATAGTTCCTCAATTTACAACCAGTTGTTTAGGAACTGTTTAAAGTTAAGTTACAAAGGCAATGATGAAAAATGACCTACAACCAGTCCTTGCACGTATGACTGTTGCAGCATCCCCATAGTCCCATGATCAAAATTGGGGTGCTTGGCAATTGGCATGTATTTACAACTGTTGCACTATCCTGGAGTCGTGTAAATTTCAACCTTCCCAGCCAGCTTCCAACAAGCCAAGTCCATGGAAGAAGCCAGATTTGCTTAACAACCATGTGATTCACTTAACAACTGCAGTGATTTGTTTAACAACCGTGCCAAAAAGAGTTGTAAAATCAGCCATGGGTCACTTGCTTAGCTACAGAAATTCTGGTCCCAATTGTGACCCTAAGTCGAGGACTACCTAAAATAAAATATTCCATCCCCAGTGTACAGGTAGTCCTCGACTTACAACAGTTCGTTTAGTGACCATTCAAAATTACAACAGCACTGGAAAAAGTGACTTATGACCGTATTTCACACTTACGACCATTGCAGCATTCCCACGGTCATGTGATCTAAATTCAGACGCTTGGTAACCGGCTCATATTTATGACAGTTGTAGTGTCCCGGGGTCATGTGATCACCTTTCGTGACCTCATGACAAGGAAAGTCAGTGGGGAAGCCAGAGTCACTTAACAACAGTGTTACTAATTTAACAACTGCAGGGATTCACTTAACAACTGTGGCAAGGAAGGTAAAATGGGGCAAAACTCACTTCAGAAATGTCTCAGCAGCAGAAATTTTGGTTGTAAGCCGAGGACTACCTGTAGTAGATGGGAAGAGTTGTTAGTATGTACTTTTTAGGAATTCCCATCCCTCACCTTTCTCTTACTGTGACTGTTGATGCAGGAGAGAGAGAAAATATTCACAAATTTTCATCGTGAGTCTGCTGTAAGTCTCAGTATTTGCTGCTGGGGTGGCAGATTTATCAAAATGAGTGCATAACACTGTAATGGATGCTAAATCATATCCAAATCCCTTAAGGCTTTATTTGAAATTCTGGAAGCCTATTTAGAATACAAACTGGCATGTGTACCCAGACACAAAGAAACAGCAGAACAATGCAAATCAAACTGATGATAGTTTTAAAACAACTGCTCAGTAATGTAATGAATGCTTCCATTAACCTCATTTTGGTTCCCTTAGGGCAGGGGTCGGCAACCTTAAAAACTCAAAGAGCCATTTGGACCCGTTTCCCAGAGAAAACAAAACACCTGGAGCCACAAAACCTGGGTGGGCATGGCCAACTCGACGTCACTCCCACCGAGTCACATGACCCCCCAGCTACGCCTACCCAGGTTTTGTGGGTCTGTTTTCTATGAGAAAAAGATATCTGTCTCTCTCTTTTCCCTCTCTCTACATCTCTTTTTCTCCCTCTCATCTTTCTTTCTCTCTTTCCCTCTCCCCATCTCTATCTCTCTCCTTCCCTCATCTCTCTCTCTGTGTGTGCTGAGGAACGATCGCCACCCCCGGCTTCTCTCCGGGCGACCCTCCTCCCCTTCTCGCGACTCCCTGGCTGGCTGTGGTGCGCGCAGGGAGAACCTCTTCAAGGTTCTGCATGCGGAGGGCGGGTGGCGAGTGGCTGCTTGCTTAAGGAGGGTCTTTGGACGTGGCTTCTCTCCTGCCCTAAGGATCCGGCCATTGCCTTGCCGTGTCCCGTCCCGTTCCCCCCCCCAGTTCTTTGGCCGAGCGGGGAGGGCGTGAGCTCCAGCCTGAAGTGACAGGAAGCGAAGGCTGCCTTACACGCAAATGTGGCGTGAAGGCAGCTACAGGGCTGCTTCTCTCCTGTCCTAAGGATCTGGCCATCGCCTTGCCGTACCCCCCGCATGAGAGGAGACGGAGGGGGAGGAGGGTCGCCGGAGCCAAGGCCGCCTTCGCTTTCTGCTGCTTCAGGCTGGAGCATACGGCCCCCACGCTCAGGCAAAGAGCTGCCAGGGGGACGGGACGGGACACAGCAAGGCAATGGCCAGATCCTTAGGGCAGGAGAGAAGCCGCGTCAAAAGAACCTCCTTAAGCGAGCAGCCGCCTGCCCTCCGAGCGCGCCTTTGCTGCGCTTGGCGCTTGCTTGAGGGTCTCCCCATGCATGCGCACACTCCTGCCCCGCCACAGCCAGCCAGGGAGTCGTGAGAGTGGGAGGAGGGAGGAGGGAAGCCTCGGCTGGGAATGGCTATGTTTCTCAACCAGCGCCAGAGAATCAGTCGCTTCTCCATTCACGCCGTCGCCCTTAGCTTCTCAGGCCCGGTGAGGGAGGGGAGGGCGAGGCCAGCCAGTGATGGGACAGGGAGCCACAGCAGGGGGTCCAAAGAGCCGCATGTGGCTCCAGAGCTGCGGGTTGCCGACCCCTGCCTTAGGCATTGACTGAGACGGGTGGCTATAGAAATTGAAGAAATAATAAATAAAATAAATTTTGGCTCAAGGACAAAAGCCTGAACCTTTTATAAATCTGCACACTGTGGGCAAAGTAATTTGACCAAAAATATTCCAGTGAAAGCAAAAATAATTTTATCAAATACATCTAAAGACGGATCCATCCCGACTACATTTTAGAAGTAGAGCCAGAATTAAGCCAAACAACTAAAAGTCAATAACCACACAGTCATCCTTACTAAAGGTATCAAACTAGGTCAGAATTAATCTGAACATTTAAAATTTAGCAAGGCAAATAGTAACAAACATTCCTGGTTATTAAAGCCAAAGTTGCCTAACAAGTATGTTCAATGGGAGCACGTTTGTATTTCAACAATTAAACCATAGCAAGAGCAAACTAAAAAAAGGGAAAGAAAATTCCATGAAGCAATATATTTCACAAATTCGGTTTATCACCAATTCAGAGAATGGTATTTATTGTTGCAATTTGTCTGATAAAAACAGTGGGAGAAAGATTTAGGTAGACTGCTGTGTAAAAAAGACTGAAATGTTAGGAAATAATCTTTAAAGGGATTGCAATCAATAATACTTATGACAGCTTTGGAATGTTTTCCAAGTCAACTTAAATTGTTGGTTTTAGTTGATCCCAGGACAATTCAGCAAATACAAAAGTTAAAATAATTTTGATGGAACTGTGGCCAATAATAATAAAATAAATAAAGTTAATCCAGAAAGATTACAATGATTTTGATAGAAATGTAGTCACCAATAATAAAGTAATTGAATGAAATTATTAATACAGTGTTGAATTGTCCCAATCACGGCAAGTTGTCCTGCAGTGAGTTGGCCATGGCAAGTTGTCCTAGCTCGGGTGTTGGCAACCCGCGGCCCCAGAGCCTCATGCGGCTCTTTGAGTCCTCTCCTGCAGCTCCCTGCCAACACGGTCACGCGATCTGCTCTCCGCCCCGAGAAGGCACAAGCCTCTCCGCAGAGCTGCGCGGCTGAAGCGCCCCTAGCATTTTCTCTGCACTGTCTGTGACTGGCTGCTTTTTACAATTCCGTGTCCTTCACAGGCAGCTCAGCGCCAGCCGTGGTCCCCTTCGTGTCGGCTCAGGAAGGAGGGGAACAGGGAGCAGCCACCGCTGCAGAGAGGGAAGAACTCCGGGTCTCCTGCGCAGCGTGGCTTTCCTGTGCTGCGCAGCACAGCCGGCTACTCACCACACTGCGCAGTGGTGGCAGCAAGAGTCACTGTTCCCCCCACCGTGATCTCGGCCCAGGACGGTATCCCGCTTGTGCGCGCGCGCAAGAGAGAGAAAGAGATGAGAGGAAAGGGGAGGAAAAGAGAGAGAGAAAGAAATGAGAAAATGATGGAGGGAGAGAAAGGGAGAGAGGAAAGAGAGAAACATATGAGAGAGAGAGAGAAGGGGCAGAGAAATGAGAGAGAGCTGGAGGGAGAGAAAGAGAGAGGGAAAAGAGCGGGAAACGGAGAAATGAGAGAGAGATATGAGAGAGAGAGAGGGTGAAAGAGATGAGAGAAAAAGATGAGAGATGAGAGAGAGAGAGGGAGAAAGAAAGAGATGAGAGAGGGAAGGAGAGGGGGAGAAAGAGAGATGAGAGAGGGTGGGAGGGAGAGAGGGAGAAAGAGATGAGAGAGAGAAAAAGAGAGAAAGAGATTAGAGGGAGAAAGAGGGATGAGAGAGAGAGAGGGAGGGAGGGAGAGAGCAAGAGAAAGAGCGAGAGATGAGGGAGAAAGAGAGAGGGAGAGAGAAAGATGAGAGAGATGAGAGGGAGGGAGAGGGAGGGAGAGAAAGATGAGAGGGAGGGAGAGAGGGAGAGAGGGAGAGGGGGAGAGAGATGAGAGAGAGAGATGAGAGGGAGGGAGAGAGGGAGAAAGATGAGAGAGGGAGAGGGAGAAAGAGATGAGACAGAGAGAAAGAGGGAGGGAGAGGAAGAAAGAGAGAGAGAAAGATGAGAGGGAGAAAGAGATGAGAGAGGGAGAAAGATGAGAGGGAGAGGGAGGGAGAAAGAGAGATGAGAGAGGGAGGGAGAGCGGGAGAGAAAGAGAGATGAAAGGGAGAAAGAGAGATGAGAGAGAGAGAGACAGACAGACAGAGACAGAGACACACCTACAGAGAGAGATACCCGTTTCCCATAGAAAACACAATGGGAGCCACAAAACCTGGGTGGCTGGGGGGGGGTGTCATGTGACTGGGTGGGAGTGAGTGACGTTGAGTTGGCCATGCCCACCCAGGTTTTGTGGCTCTCGGTGTTTTGTTTTCTGTGGGAAACGGGTCCAAATGGCTCTTTGAGTGTTTAAGGTTGCAGACCCCTGTCCTAGCCCAACCTGACGGTGTGCCTCAAAAACCATATGGAATTTATGTAATCCATTTAGATTTCAAATACCGTGGATGATGACTGGGAAATTTTTTAGAAGAGTTTTATTGGACTGAGTATCACTTTGGAGGGGAGCTTCTCATTTCTAAAGATATAGATTAGGTTGAAGGGTATTCAGTTGACAAGAATATCCAAGGCTTTAATATTGGGATCCTATACAGATACTCCTCGACTTACAACCACAACTGAGACCTGAATTTCCATTGCTAAGCAAGACAGTTGTCTTGGGAGATGAGCCCAATTTTACAACCTTTTTTTGCCATGCTTAAGCAAATCACTGCAGCTGTTAAGTGAATCACACAGTGGTTAAGTGAATCTGGCATGCCCACATTTACTTTGCTTGTCAGAAGCTGGCTGGGAAGGTAGCAAATGGCAATCACATGACCCCAGAATGCTGAAACTATCATAAATACATGCCAATTGCCAAGCACTTGAATTTTGATCATGTTATCAAAATTCATGGTATTTTGGGGAAAGCTGCAATGTTCCCAAGAGAGGTTGTAACACTCTTTTTACAGTGCTTTTAACTTTAAATAATAACTAAATGAATGGTTGTAAGTTATGGACTACCTGTATATCAGGAGGGCATATTGGGCCTTTTTGTTGCTCTAAAACAAATAGATCAGTCACTATTTGACTCCAACCATTAGCAGTTCACAAAAAAAACAAAAACACACACACACAAAAAAAAAAACAAAGCAAAGCACTGGATGGAAAACCCACTCACTTTGGTGCTCTTGTTTCCTGTTTAGCCAGTATTTGTAGATTATATTAGCGATTTCTGCAGTCAGGACATGTCCAGAACTGCCTTTATTTGGAAGCTGAGAAAACAATTGGTACCTCCCTTGATCATTCATATGCATCCTTACTATCCTTCAACCTGTTCAAATTGGAATTCCCTTTAAAGCCAGATAAATAGCATCTTACTCCAGCCAGTTGGTTATAAAGGGAGTGCATTTCTGAATTGTAGTTTCCTAAGCCATTTTCTTTAGATCAGGAGTGTCAAACTCGCAGTGTCATGTCGTCACGTGACGTATCACAATTTTCCCCCCTTTGCTAAACCGGGAGTGCGCATGGCCAGCGTGTGACGCATCCAGCCCGCGGGCCGCGAGTTTGACACTCCTGCTTTAGTTGATTAAGTATACCCACCTGTGCTCTCATCTTTAAACAGCAAGTTTGGTATGGCGGTTAAGGTATCAGCCTAAAAACTGGGAGACTGAGTTTTAGTCCTACCTTAGGCACAAAACTAGCTGGGTGACATTGTGCCAAATACACCTTCTCCACCCTAGGAAGAAGGAAATGGCAAGCCAAAAATCTTGCCAAGAATACTGAGGGCACTAATTCAGAGAGTTACCAGGGGTTAAAACTGACATACAGGCATGCATGTGTGCATGCACATACACACACACTAAAAATCCTCACCCTTCAGCTATTAATTTTGGAGTAGTGCATCCCAGGGAAAATATAATTCACTTCTAAAAATGTTCCTAAAATGAGAAGTATTTGGGAGCACTACTTATAATTAAAATATTTCTTATTGGAAGTGTGGGAGAATGGGAAGAAAATAAATGATTTCATTTTAGTCTTACATTTAATTATTAGCGGTGATGGGTCAGTTTGGACGAAGTTCCTATGCATTTTGGAAAGAGCCAGATAAGACAACTCTTTTGCCTAGCTCTAACCATATATCATGCTCACAATGAACCTCACAGAAAGGTTGAAACTATATATGGTTCAATGGATGGCAATGGGCCAGATCATATGAAGAACCATATCTGAAGATAACTAAAGATATCCCAAAGGTGCTTTTTCAAGAGGCAACTGGACTTTGTTTTTCTTTGAAGATGTTTCGCTTCTCATCCAAGAAGCTTCTTCAGCTCTGGCTAGAATCATGCTGTTCATCTGGCTTTAAAGGGAAGAAGCTTCTTGGATGAGAAGTGAAACATCTTCAAAGAAAAACCAGAAAGTCCAGTTGCCTCTTGAAAAAGCACCTTTGGGAGAACCATGACCTGGAAGCTGAAACTCACTGATTGCAATCATTTATGTATTGGGGAGAATTGTTTATGGATAAGTTGTATTTCTTTGGCAGCTGGTTCTATTGCTTCTATGTTTTGTTGTAAGCTGTTCAGAGTTATGACAGATAAGGTAGGCAGCCATATAAATCTCTTAATACATTCATATAGGTTGGAATTTTCAAGCATTCTATGCAAGTAATACTTATCACGAGGATTTTTTTTTGCAATGTATGTCCATTCCAATTTATAACTGCCGCACATGTTGACACTAAGCTGGCAGGAATAGCTAACACCCTAGAAGATAGGCTCACGATCCAGACGGATCTTGACAGACTTGAGCGCTGGGCCCTATCTAACTAAATGAAATTCAATGTAGAGAAAAGTAAAGTCCTACACTTAGGTAAAAAAAACCCAAAAACATACATATAAACTGGGTGAAACCAGGCTTAATAGCAGTGACTGTGAGAGGGATCTTGGAGTCCTAGTGGACAAACAGCTAAACATGAGCCAGTAGTGTGCAGCGGCAGCCAAAAAAGCCAATGCAATCCTAAATTGCATTAACAGAGGGATACAATCTAGATCAAGTGAGGTACTAATACCACTCTATAAAGCCTTAGTTAATATGAAGAACGGTTACAGGAACTGGGCATGGCTAGTCTAGTGAAGAGAAGGACCAGGGGAGACATGATGGCAGCGTTCCAATATTTGAGGGGCTGCCCCAAAGAGGAAGCGGTCAAGCTATTTTATAAGTAATAATGGATGGAAACTGATCAAGGAGAGATTCAACCTAGAAATAAGGAGGAACTTTCTGACAGTGAGAACAATCAACCAATGGAACAGAAGTTGCCTTTGGAAGTTGTGGGAGCTTCATCACTTGAGACTTTCAAGAAGAGATTGGACTGCCATTTGTCAGAAATGGTATAGGGTCTCCTGCTTGAGCAGGGGGTTGGACTAGATGACCTACAAGGTCCCTTCCAGCTCTGTTAATCTAAATCTAAAGACTTAACAAATATTCCTAAGGAATCTAAATTGATGACAATTTTTGTTTGCTGCTTTTCAGATATCAAGAATGCTTTACTTTTACAAGGGCCCAAGCAGCAATGGATTTGTTCTACAGATGAAGACAAGTTTGTATGGCTTTCTGCATTACGAAAAGCAATTCACTGTAGTATCAGTGAGCATGTAAACTGAACAAGGTAATCCTCATTTAGTGACTGCAGTTGGGACTGACAACTGTCATTAAGTGAAGCAGTTGCCATGTGAAATCCATGTCTGTGTTTATGATCTTATTTTAAATGTTTTCCTATGTTTGGTGATTGGTCACGAAGTTTCCATCCGTGTTGTAACTGTGAATGGTTGCTGTATGAGGCAGTTGCTAAACGAGGACTACCTGTATACTTTCCATGTATACTGCTCATGATTTAATGACATGGTGGATGTGACCATTAACTTCATTAACTTTCTTATTATAAGCAAATTTAGTGAGGAATAAGTATATACAATGATTTAGCACAGGAGCGTGTGGTTGAGTTATAGGTTATGAACGTGATTAATAAAATAGTCATCAGAAGTTTTTTAAAGAAATACTTCCTTATCACCAATAAAATACAGCTTGCCTGAATTTGGACTTTACGTATGCAGTCAAAAATTTATATCTGAAAATTTTGCAGAAGAGATTGTTTCAAACACTATCACTATACTCTCATAGGTATCTTGCACAAGTAGTTGGGTAGGCATCTGCAACCCTTATACCAGGGGTGAAATGCTACTGTTTCGGACCGTTTCGGGAGAACCGTTAGTGGACATGTGGCCTGGTTCGCCGAACCGGTAGTGACGGCTGGCTGGCCACGCCCCCAAACCGGTCCCCAGGTCACCGCTCGCCCTGCCCCGCCCAGTCTCTGCTCTGCAGCTTGCCTGCCTGAAGCGCTGTGCCCCTGATCTGCCTGCCAGGTAAGCCTGCGAAGTCGCGGCCTACCTAGCTGCCCCTGCCCCCCCCCACTGTCCCAGCCTGCCTTCCCTACTCCATTCCCCGCGGCCTGCAGCCCCGACATGCTTGCCTGCCTTCCACGTGGCCTTCCCGGCGTCCCCGTGGCCAGCTTGCGAAGGCAGGCAAGCGGAAGGCCACGTGGAAGGCAGGCAAGCATGTCGGGGCCACGGGGAAGGGAGCTAGCAGCCTACTCCCTTCCCTGCAGCCCTGCCATGCTTGCCTGCCTTCCACGCAGCCTTCCAGGAGGTCCCCCACGCCCACTTGCCTTCTGAGGTCGGCGGCCGGCCCGGCCCAGCCAGTGGGTGGGCGGCCGGCCCTTGGCAGAAACGCAGACACTGAGAGGGGCGGCGGTGGTGCTCCAGGAAGGCAAGCGGACGTCCCAGGGCTGCTGCACATGCACCCGCCCCGTTTCTGCAAAGACAGAGCCTGCAGGGTGATCCAAAGAGGGGAGGGGGATGCTGCAGAAAAGGCCGCCTTCCACCCAGGCCCGCGTGCCTCCCATGCCGGCTCCGCGGGGCTTGGGGCTCCAAAGCAGCCCACTGGCTTCCCACCCGGCCACCTGCCTGCTCTCTTTGCAGATCGGCCTGGCCAACCACCGGCACCACTCTGGGAACTCGGCCCGCGGAGTTGCTTCCCGCCAGTAAAGCGGAGCGAGAGGCACGGAAGCCGCCGCCGGCCACCCCCCACACGGGGAGAGGGCCAGGCCCGGCTGTGCCACCGCGGAGCTTTCCCTTCAGCCTGGCCGGCTGCGCTTACCCGGGTGGGGCAGTGCGGGTAGCCTTTCATCTTGGTGAAGACCAAGTCGCCCCACTTGTAGTCGCTGTGCCAGCTGGAGTGGGATATGGCGGAGAGGCTGATGCAGCTCCCGCCGAGGCCACCCTGGCTGAGCGATCGCCGCACCTCCCCAGCAATAGGTGCGCCAGGGGCACCTTGCCCGCCTTCACCGCCTCCGTGCGCTGTGCGTGGAAGGGGCCGCTGTTGCTGCTCTCGCCACCCTCCCTCCCCTCCTGGCTGCAGACGGCCGCCTGCCCGAAGCAATCTCCCGAAGCAACCCCACCGCCATTCGCTTTCATTTTGCGGCGGGAGAAGAAAGCGAACGGCGGCAGGGTTGCTTCGGGAGGGAAGACATCTGCAGCCAGGCAGGGAGGGAGGGTGGCGAGAGCGGCGGCCCCTTCCATGCGCAGTGCACAGAGGTGGCAAAGGCGGCCCGGCGCACCTGTTCCTGGGGAGGCGCAGTGATCGCTCAGCCAGGGTGGCCTAGGCGGGGGCTGCATCGGCCTCTCCAGCCGGCACAGCAACTACAAGTGCAGCGACCTGGTGAAGATGAAGGGCTACCCGCACTGGCCCGCCCGAGTAAGCGCTGCCACCCAGGCCGAAGGGAAAGCTCTGCGGTGGCGCGGCCGGGCCTGGCCCTCTTCTCGCGTGGGGGGCTGCTGCCCCGCCGGCTGCTTCCGCCCATCTCGCTCCACTTCTTCGCCAGCAGGAAGTGGCACCGCAGCTGAGCCTCCTTCCCCCGTAGCACCGGACTCTGCAAGCCAAGTGGCGCCGGCGGTCAGAGAGCAGGCATGTGGCCGTGTGGGAAGTCAGTGGGCTGCTTCGGAGCCCCAAGCCCCACGGAGCCGGCACGAGTGGAAGGCGGCCTTTTCTACAGCACCCCCTTCTCCTCTTTGGATTGTCCTGCAAGGGGGGGGGCTCTGCCTTTGCAGAAACGGGGCAGGCGGTTTGTACGGAGGATTGGCGGGGGAGAGGGCGAGATGCGCTCTCCGGGATGGAGAGCTGGGCAAGAGAAGGCTCCGAGGTTCGCTTGGGCAGTCAAGCCAGATGGCAGAGGGAAATTCAAAGCGTTGGGGGCTTCAGAAGGGCAGAATGTGCTTCAGAATGTGCAGCTCCTGGTTCTAACAGTGAGTGACGTCAAGTTGGCCACACCCACCCAGTCACACGCCCACCAAGCCACGCCCAGAGAACCGGTAGGGAAAATTTTTAAATTTCACCACTGCCTTATACTGATTAGTGCTGTAGGAAATCTCCAAACTAAATATTGTACAAGAGCTGTAATTTTTGGATTTGAATATGAGAATGTCAGGATTGAGCATGATACTATAAGGCAGGCACACACTGTATCCAAGTGCTCATGAGCTTCAAAATAAAGTGTGAGAATAAAGTGGTTTTGTTTCAATGACTGAATATAAGGGATATAACTACCTTTCTAGTCCTTTCATACATAGAAACATATTTTCATGCAAAAGAAAATGTTTAGTAAAACAATAAATTAAATTGTCTGTTTTGCATGTGCAGGGAATGCTTTTTATGACTTTTTTTTTTTTTGCTTCTTCCTAAATGTTTGATATTTTCTACTAAAAAGTTTGTTTTCAATTTTTATTAGTGAATATAGGACTATCAGTAGCATGCATGACCTTAGATTAGTAGAAATTCTGCATAAAGTCTGGTTCCCTCTGATTGCTAAATGTCTGTTTTTTCCCCCCTATCATAATGAATGAAGCCACCCAGTTCTAGCCTTAAAATAACTGACTCTATATTCAGTAAAAAATTGTAAAAAACTTGTGTTCTGTCCACTTGTCTTGTTATTGAGCCAAATTAAAAGGATTAACTCCAATTAAAATATTGTGCTGTTTTATTGTTGTAAAAATCACAGAGTTGCTAGTTCTGATTCTGCTGAGATACTTCCATGCATTTTAACATCTATGATCCCACAGCCAGAATAAGCCATTAAATAGAATATCTGCTGTTAGTCAGCATTAATGCAAATTTACATATGAGATCAAAAGGTGTGTATTATACAATATACAACAAATCCTAATACAGTACATCAACCTGAATAGCAGGATACACTCAGGAAACTTTGTGTTAATAAGCCTGTCTACAAGCCAGAAGAAGAATGCTTGGAGACATGAACAGAAATAAGAACCCAACTTTTTAAGAAACACAAATTGGGGGTGGCGGGGTGTGTGTGTGTGAGGAGTGGAGGGGAAAGACTGGGGAAGAGTTGAGGTACTGACACATTTCTTGACCACAGAGAGTGTTACAGTAATGTTTGGTGCATGTGTCAGTTTGTAAAGGATAATGTGCAAAGCATGCAACTATATGTGGTGTTCAGGAAATATGCATGATTGAGATCGACACCCGATCCTTTCACAGAAGAGAAACACTTTGTGGGCAGACTGCAAAAATGACATGAACGCAAACATTTCAACAATAGTCAAGCTGTGGTCACACATGCAATGGATTAACAGACAAGGACAACGGAATTTGATATGGCAAAGTATCAAAGGACATAGGCAGGACTTGGAATATAATTGGGTTACTCAAAAAATAGGCTTCTGAAATTACTAATGATTTGCAAGACTGCAAACTCTGATTTGGGGGGATCAGTGATGACCACAGCTGGCTAATTTCCATTTACACAGTAAGACAGATGTGTAAAAGGTATTTGTGATAAATATATGTGCTTTTGTGATAAAGGTAGCTATTGGGATGTTTTTATTCATGATTTTTGACGTGAAAGATAGAAAATTCATTCAGTATTCAGTTCCAGTTTGGGATATAGGCCACTTAAGTTGTATAAATCTGGCTCCAACTTAAAAATTATGTCCTCCCAAGAAAATGGGAAGATTGGCAGTGCCAATATATTGAACATTCAAGGAAACGCTTATTCCATTCTTTGTATTAAAATTATAAAAAGTTACTTAAATACAACTGTGGACAGAGGACATAACAATCACAACAAAAATGTTAAGAGTGCACTGAGTGAAACATATGGGATTTTAATTAGGCCTTTTACCCAAATTTCTGTTTCAGAGTTAATTATTTCACAGTTAATGGCATTTGGTTTATAAGTGAGAGAAGGGTCGGAGCTGTTCCAGTTGAACCTCCAGTGAAATTCTCTCTTCCAGAACATCCTAGAAAGGAAAAATTTGCCATTTAGATACCATAATGAAAGTGTATTACTATATTTACATGCACACACATGCACAATTATATATATATATATCTGTATATATATATATATTGCTGATTTTATACAGAGAAAATTAAATGTTATGCAAATAATGTAAGACAGTGAACTTAGACACAACTTTTACTTCAGCATGCAAAAATTTCTGCCTAAACAAGTGTTCTTTATATTTTTCTTAAAAACAGGTCAGCAATTAAGTTCAATAATCTTGTTTAGTGAGGAACACTTGTGGTTTCTTTGCATGTAAAAAAGTAAATCAATAAAGAAATATTGAAACAAACTATGTTTCAACAAACCTCTTTATTTTACATTTAGTAGATAGAAAATATTAATGGATGTATGAACTGCATATGATGACAGTTTACCAGTAGTCAAATTCATTGTTGTCTTAAGAGTCGTTGTCGTGAATAATGCTGAAAATCTACTTTTACAAAGTTATGTTGATGGAAAAATGTAGTGACAATTGAAAACTTATATTCTCTGTGAATCTGCAGTCATAATCTTCTAATGATTGTTCCACCAACTCTTTCAGTGAAATGTCTGAGAACAGATCGTCAACATCTCCTCCTCATTCATACATAGGATACTTATGTAGCTGAACTGAAGAACTGAATGGCTCTTTTCCCTTTTCCTCCCTAATCTCATGGATCTTGTAATTAGTTTGCCAACATGTTCTGAAGCCTTTGGTATTCTGCAGAATTCAGCTCACTTAAACTATATGAAGAAAGTCGCTGAAGAGAACATGCAAACTGAAAGCATGAGCTATGGATCCTGGGCTTCTCTTTACAAGTTTGCTAAAGGGAAGGCACAATGTATGTTTATAAAACATCTCATAATAACTTGTCAATTGTCTTACCTTTAATTGTTGCTGCAATTCACTATTCAGTCTGGCCAGAACAGTATTGGTCTCCTTATTGCGTCTAATTGATGCCTGAATAGCTTTCTTGTCCTTTCCCACCGATCTGAGGGGACATTTCATGAAACAACTTTCAGGAATTGTGGAATACTTTTTCCCCTTCAAGCTCAACTTGTTCTGAACACAATATTGTTAAATTCCTTAGCTCTGTAATGCGTTTAATTGTACAGTTGTAAAGAAAATGCCTTTTATAATTTTGGCATTCTGTTTTCTCAGATTACAGAGCTACTATGTAAAGTATTTAAAGCTTATATGCATTTACTGTCACTTTCTAAGACTCTTTTTTTCTCTGAAGAGATCCCACGTTGAACAACTCAAATCACTTTTGAATTGTTCTATTTAAGTTCCAACAGGACAGAATATCTGTAGCTTAGGAACTATGGAATCCTTACTGCTCTCTAAACTTCCTTGTTTACTTGCAAACGTTTCATTACCCATCTAGGTAACAACATCAATGTCAGTGAGTGTGGGTTCTGCTCAGCGGTGGGTTGCTCCCGGTTCGGCCTGGTTCTGTGAACCGGTAGCGGTGGCAGCGGGAGGCTCCGTCCACCCACCCGGGACGCTTCTGTGCAGAAGCGTCGTACGCGTGCGAACCGGTAGCGACGGGATTTAGAACCCACTACTGGTTCTGCTCCCTGTTTATATACAACAGCTTTTTTCAAGTGTTTGAAAAAACAAAGCTGTTATCTACACATTTCATTATTTTACTTTATTCTTCGCAACTTTGTAGCTTTAAAATCACTGAACATCTTTCCAACAACAGTTTAAACAGTACCAGCTTATATGACTGCCTGTGTAAACGTAGGTGGTGGCCAAATGCATTCCCCATTGTCAAATTTTGTGGCCTGCCCAGAACCCCCCAAATTAAGCAACAAAATCACAGGGGTTTTTGTTTTTTTTGGCGGGGAAGCAGTTTACAAAATCAAAAGCACATTATCCTGCACTTTGGACACACATTAGAATTCAATTTCAGTTTAGAACATTACCCAAATGGAAAAAGTTACCCCAATGTTAGTTAGTTGCACTCTCTCAATCATATAAAAAAAGCTCCACATGATGAAAGAAGGATTTATGTGCATCAATGAGTTTGCACGAGCCATTCCATTCCATCCTTATACAGAATACATAGATATTTTATGTAATTTTAATAAATAGACACTTGGAAAAGTAGCTTGCAAAATATTTTGTAGTAATTTTCTCTACAGCCTCAATTTTTGCAGATTAAAGCTTTTGTGCAGATGAGAGCTTGTTTACACTGCCTTTCTTAGCAATTCGAGAATTCAGGCATCATAGACCATTAAATGCCCCTTTAATAAATCTATTTGTTATTTAAAATGAAAATATCTCAGTATTAGAGATACTCATACACATCTTGGGTTACCTAGGAATAGATGGCTGAGAAGCAAGAACAGCAGCTATGACACCTGTTTTCTGCGCATGCTCCTCAACTTCAGGTCTCAGCTCATCTTCGGATTTTGGCCTTCTGCGGATAGGCTTTGGTGGTGGTGCTAGAGGTGTAGTGCCTTTGGCCTGAAAAGAGAGTCATCATCATGGTTGATGAATACATATTGAAGTAAGTTTCACCTGACCTCAGAAATATTAGTTGGTTAAATAATTACAAATACTAATTATTTAAGCTGTAAGGACCACTTTGATGTTGGGGTTAAGGCAAGGGTGTCAAACTCGATTTCACTGAGGGCCGCATCAGGGTTGTGTTTGACCTTGGGTGGGGGGGGACGTGGCCAGAGTGGGCATGGCCAGCTTGATGTCACCATCGGGGAGCGCCTGTGGCAGTCATGGCCTCCTACAGCCCTCCAACAACGAAAATGGAGCTGGGGGGGGCACACGCAGCTCCCCCGAGCTCTGTTTTCGCTGGCAGAGGGCTGTAGGAGGCCATCGTGGCCGAAAATGGAGTGTGGGAGGGACATGTGTGGCCCTCTCGAGCTCCGTTTTCTCTGGCAGAGGCACCGCAGGCCAGTCCTTTGCTGTTTTCAGGGTGGCCATGTGGGCCAGATCTAAGCACCCTGCAGGCTGGATACGGCCCGTGGGTCTTGAGTTTGACACCCCTGGGTTAAGGCATCAGGCTAGAAACCAGGAGACTGAGTTCCTGTCCCATCCTATGTACAAAGCCATATAGGTTACCATGGCCAGTCCCCTCCTCTCAGCTTTTGAAAGAGGGCAATGGCAAATCACTTCCAAAATCTTGCCAAGTCCATGCAGTTGCCAGGAGTCAACACTGACTTGAAGGCACACACATGCACACCCAGAAAGCTAGTGATTAAACTAATTAGTACAATTAATTATGGCTTTTAAAGAGATCTTACTGTAAGTCTCGTTAATAAGAGACCACACACAATTCTACAAGCTATAAGGTGGCTGTGCCTAGGGATATAGGACCTTTTCTGAGAGGTCATCTCACTTGGTAGAAGCAACTAATTTTCATAAACCTCTTTGAAGATATCAGCTGCAAAATAAACCAGCAGCCATTTGCACTTCATGCTAATTCCTTGATTTCCCATGATTCTTCAGTTCTTTAACAAAAAAAGCTTATTGGCTCTGTATTCATTATTTATAAACAGTGAAAAGAAAAGAAACCTGAATGAATTGCTTTCTGTGCAATGATTAATACATTTTATAAGATATGTTCACCTGTTAGTATGTTGCATACCATGTTTGCAGGGGTAGTAGAAACTGTTTTGTCTTCTATTCTTCCATCTCCTTTGGCAACTCTTATAGATCCTGCAGAATCAGAGGGTTTTTCTACCTAAAGAGAGTCAGAGACATATTCCAGAAACTTATCCAGGCTAAGGATGAAAGCGCTCTTCAAATTTATGGAAGGTTTCATGGTACTTAATATAGCTATAGATAGATACAGATATATTGATATGTGCTAACCTGGACAACCTCTGGAAGTTTCTCAATTTCTTCAACATCATCTTCATTTACATTTGATGCGGCAAAAACCTCAAAATGGCTAAAGTCTGCAAAGTTTGGCTGTTCTGGGATTTGTTGAGGTGAAGTATTGTTATGCACTATTAAACCGTCAGCATCTGCTGATCGATGAACGTGGCTTCCAGCCTATCATTTAAAAAAAAAGAACTTTTAAAAATCTTTTAAAAAATGCAAAAAGTCGATCAAAAAACTTTGCTACTACTGTGTTTCCCCAAAAATAAGACCCTGTCTTATATTTTTTTGAACCCTGAAATTGCCATGCACTCAAAAGCCCGATTGGGCTTATTATCTATCAGGGGATGTCTTATTTTGGGGGAAACAGGGTATACACTTAACCTAGTCATCACCAACTCAGTCACCTTATGGCTCTGGTTAGGAGGACACTTTCACATTATGAGAGCTCATCATTTTGAGAATACAAAAATCTTTCTTGCTTTCTCCAAGACAGTCCTATGCACTGGCAAAGAGTCCTGTAATAAAGGGGAAACTGTATTTCATGGCCTAGAGGAAAATGCAATCCCAAAAAGAATGTCACAAGAAAATGTTGCTAAGTTAAAACAGAAATTCAAATATACCTGTGCAGGCAGAGGTCTTGGAGGCACTGCAGGGGGACAAGCAATCGCTCCAGTCTGCTGTTGACCTAAAAAACAGTAAGATTGAAAACCTTCTGGCTTAATAATACACTAATCATATTAATTTCTGGAAAATGTTTAGTTGTTGTTTGGATATAATACAGCATCCTGTGAATTAGATTCATACCTCAGTAGTATCTGTTGCTCTATTTTAGCCCATCATACATGTTAAGGGTGTACAAGGTTTAATAGGTTTTAAAACTTTGTGCAAAAGCCATAGTCTTCTATTTATTAATTCTATACAGTATCAAAGAGGTAGAAATTCTTTAAACCATCTCTATTAAATTTTAGAATGTCTATACTACTCTGAAATGCATACAAAGTCAAGGTTGCAATTACAATTGATAATACCTTGAATGCCATACAAAAAAATTACCTAAGTGATTCATAACCTAATATATACTACTATCTGTGGGTGCCCATAAATTTTAATGTGCCCAGTGACAACTGGCATTTGCCAGTATCCTGTTTCACATGGTTTTATTTAAAAAAAATTTTTTTTTTCTAAATCAATGTTTTGTGTTTGGTTATAACTCTTGAGCAATTATTTTTATAAGAATATAAACAGTGGGCCTCTGGCCCATCTATTCCAGCAATCTGTTCTCTCAATGGCCAAGCAACTGCATAAAGAAGTCTATTAGTCTCCCAGCAGACGGCCTTCAGAGGCAGCCACACACTGCCATCAAGACCAATTTATGATTTCCATTGGTGCAATGCTTCTGAAGCCAGCCAGGCTAGCAGCCCGCATATCTTATGGTAACACCACATCTCATGGTAAAAGATATCATATCATGCTCTCCAAATTAAAATATACAGATTGTCATTAACAAATGGGAACCCTGGTTCGCTAAACTGTATCAGAGATGTTTTCCTTTGAGCTTTATATAGACACTAGTAGCTGGATACCTGTGTTTCGCTACGAAACTATGTGATCGGGCTTGATAAATTGAGAGTTAAAGCTTGAAAATTAATGAGTAGCTACGATTGGGCTTGATACATTGACACCGAAAGCTTGAACATTTATGTAGCCTCACATGTGTAACTCCTTAGCATCAGAGCGTGTTAATATAAGGCAAGTGGCAGTTGGAACAGAGTTCTTTTCAGGTGGGGAGGGGGAGTAGAACGACTAACTCCTTAGCATCAGAGCGTGTTAATTAATATAATACTGTATAAGAAATACTAATGATCCGATGGTCATTTTGAAAAATCCTTTCTTAGCGAGCACCTAGAAGCCAAGAGGAACATACGTGCCAAGTTTCAAGTTTGTAGGCTTTACAGTTCTGGAGATTTCGTGATGAGTGAGTGGTATTTGGCTTTTATATATATAGATTCCTGTGATTTAAAATTGAAGACTACAGAATTTAATTATAGTAATGATATCACATTAAACTCCTTTGTTAAAAAACATACTACCAAGACTGGCCTAGGGAATATTAAGAGCTGAGGAATTTCCCTCTGAGGAAACATAATAAATAGCATTTTAATTGCAGGTCTTGAGGAATAGAATGTATTACTAACCATCTTAGAATTGTGAAGTCTTGAATATGTAATGTTTTTAAAAACTACCATTAATTTTGTACTTCAAAAGTTATTTTTCCCCCTCTGTATTAGAAAACAGACTTGTAGCATTTAATATGTTACCTTAATTGTAATAGTATTAAATATATTTCACTAGTTTCATAAGACTTCTTTAATATTACTTGAAAAAAAAAATCTAAATTATTTCACAAGCAACATGTGCATTTCTAAAAATGTGTTAATTCAAAACAACAACAAAAAAAACAACTCCCACACATTTCAACTACACTCACCTGGAGTAACTGGGAAGGTCCTATTCATATCTAAAGATGATGATCGTGAATGAGAGGGATGAGGCCTTGGAGGGGGTGGAGGAGGAGCAGGGTTATCTGGAGAAGTCCCTGAATGTGACCTGAAAAACAATGGAACTACAGAAATTCTATTGCAAACTGCAACTTCCAAAGACTAAAAGATCAGAAAAGTAACATATTAGCTTACAAAATAATACTGATCTTATACAATGCAAAGACCCATTTTTAAATTTGTGTATCACACCTGATGCATTTGTTATAATTGCTATTACATCGAAGTTCAGCTGCGCCTTTTTTATTTATACATTTACATTTGAAAATGGATATGTTATGAATCAAGGCAGTTTTCCCCAATCTGATGCCCCATCAAGATGTGCTAGACCAGGGGTGTCAACCAGGGGTGTCAAACTCCCTGCTCGCGGCCCGGATGCATCACGCGCTGGCCATGGCCACCCGTTTTAGCGAAGGGGAAAAAAGTCGCAATATGTCATGTGACGACAATGTGACACCGCGAGTTTGACACCCCTGTGCTAGACCATCACTTCATCCAACAGGCAACCCATAGTATCCGGAAGGACTTTGAAAATACCAACTGAGGAAAGGCTGAATGAAAAACTTTAAAGCAGCGGTCCCCAACCTATCTGACTGTGTGGACGGGCGGAGGGGAGGGAATGGTTTCATGTGCCACTTGCGCAAATGCAGCTTTGTGCCCTCACCTGCTGCTTGCGTGACCCAGTTCACAATGGGCTGCGGCCCAGTACCAACTACAGACCAGGAGCCTGTTAGGAACCCCTGTGGAGCAACAGGGCCTTTCTTTCTGACCTGCTGAAACTAGCGCTTATCAGGTACTGTACCTTCCTTAACAATCATGGAGAAATCTGGGACTGTGCAGCCAGGGAAGTTGGGAACTTGAAAATAACAGATGGAGGCCCAAGCTATTTATTGGAAAACAGTTATTCTATCAGGTAACAGAGAAGGGTGAGGAGTGCTTTGCTGAAACAGCATCTCCAGGGGGCTCCCTCTTATTATTTGCACCTATGTTATTCATTCACTATAAGAATTGTGTAACTTTATGAACTGATGATTGAGTTCATCACCTGCATTTTCCTGCTTTTGTTTTGCACCTGTATATTGTACTTCTCTTGTTTTTGTATTTCATGAAAGCAGGATACAATGTTGTTAATAAGCAAATAAAATTAGATGAGTACAACTAGCAGGAGCAATTATAGAGTGTGGTATTATTTTTTGAACAATTTCTTAAAAAAAAAAGATTAATAGCAAAAAGAGCAACAGGGTGACAATTTAGCTGAGGACAGTGAGGTTTCTGGTGACAAAATGACACCTTCTGCAAAGCATAACTATGTACCTCCATTATTCCATTTCATTTTGCCTAGAACTCAGTCATCTAATTATTTAAACAGTCTGTGAGGGTTTTAACTTCTAAATACTGTAAATCCCCTGAATTGATAACTCTGAAAAGTAGTACAGAAACATTCATTTTATTTTTCTGTTGATGTCGCAGAAAAATCAACATAATGCTATTAAATGTAGGGCAGTAATACCAAGGAATATTATAAACTCTTGAATCACAATCATAGAATCACAGGAAGTTTTACCAGACTAAAACAAGCTACAGGGTGACCAGTTCAACCAAACAGCATTCTGTTTTAATATTTAAGCAGCCAATTACCGTTGTCTAGTTACAGTAGTTCCAATGTGTTCTGCATCTGAAGTAAAGGAATCTGAGCTGCTGTAACCATCTGCTGGAATAAATTAAAATAAAATCTTACCCTTGATGAATTATATTACATTACAATCTACAGAACGAATTTAACTTTTAAGAATGTAAAAAATAATAAATTGAGCCCAACTGATAAAATATTTGACATAAGACACATTTCTAGTGTCCAGCCCTGAGACTACCATTAAGAGTATGCTCTTATAGGTATATAGATAGATGGCCCACAATGGATACTTAAGGCATAAAATAAATTACAGTATAAATAATTTTAAGTGAGCAGAATGTCACATAAAAATGCTAGATTTAAGAAATTTATAGTCTACCACCTGGAGGATTGTGTTGCATGAATGAATCTCTATTAGAAAGCATTGTGTGAATCATAAAATTTGAAAGATCTTCACCTGCCATAGATGGGATTGGATATTTACTGAACTAAATTGTATCTTTATACTAGGAGAAAACATTTTGACAAGTACTCCTCGAGTTACAGCAGTTCATTTAGTGACTGTTCAAAGTTACAATGTCACTGAAAAAAGTGACTTATGACCATTTTTCATAGTTACGACCTTTGCAGTATCCACATGAACATGTGATCAAAATTCAGATGCTTGGCAACTGGTTCACATTTATGACGGTTGCAGTGTCCCACCGTCATGTGATCACCTTCTGCAACCTTCTGACAAACAAAGTCAATGGGGAAGCCAGATTCCTTAACCACCAGGTTACTAACTTATCAACTGCATGATTTACTTAACAACTGAGGCAGGAAAGGTCATAAAATGGGGCAAAACTCATTCAACAAATGTCTCACTTAACAACTGATTTTTTGAGCTCAGTTGTGGTTGTAAGTCGAGGTCTACCTGTACATAAAAACTACAAACCATCTCAGACAATTCAGGAACACGACACTTATAAAACAGCTGCTGAATCTTAGAAAACCTTTCCAAATACACTGTTGCTGAGTCAGAAGAGAACTAAGTTATTTTTATTTTTATTTTAGCTGACTGGAACACATTATTGAAAAATAAATACCGATACTTGCCAGCTGTATTTCCTCCTGTGAATTTTACTGATGAACTTATTTTACTTTCTTCTGCAAGATCTGGTGACTTCACTAGCAAGGGACTTGTAGGATTTGTGTGATCTGCAAAGCAATTTAAAAACATTCAGTGCAAGTTTAGGTAATTACTTTGACTATTTGAGACTAAGATTGTGCAGTTTGATGCAAGCCACTAAACAATAATGGTGCGCTTGCCTGCTTGATTTGAAACAAGAAAACAGAAAAGAAATGGTATGTTAAACTAGTTTTGGTATATGAAGTCAGACCCAGCATGGGAAATTTAAAACTCTGAATGCTGCAATGTTGAACCTGAATTTTTATTCAAAAGCAACCCAATAAAGAGATCATGTCTTAAAATCTCTAATTTAACATTTGCAGTTTGTTTCTTCATTATCCTTTATTTTATAACCTTGCCTCACTAAGAGAGCTGGAGAAATTGTACATGCTTTTATATAACTTTGATTACTCCTAGTAAATATTCTCCCAATGATTGATTTTGCATTTGCTCGGTAATTTGGTTTACAATTTGAGCTGTATTGTTTTTCTAATTGTCATTACAGAAAATCAGGGACATCATGTGCTTCTTTAAAATATAAAAATGCATTTTCAAACATAAAATTCTCTTACAAAAGTGTATTGGAAAGTGAACTGAACTTCACATAAGTACCAAACTGAATCTGTTTTGACCCCCTTCCAGTATTTAAGATCTACACTACATCAGAGGTGAGCTGGATTCTTGACAGAAGAGTTAACTGAGGATAACCAATTATGTTGCCATTAGTGAAAGATGCACTGTAACAGTCTGTCACTGTACAGTCTGTCACAAGCCTTAATCATCATCTCGTGATACAGATACAGTGGTACAATCTGTCTCTGACTCTTTCTCTCTCTCTCTCTCTCTCTATCTCTCTCTCTCTCTCTCTCTTCTCTCTCTCTCTCTCTCTCTCACACACACACACACACACACACACACACACACCAACTAACAGTCTGCCTGACACTTTCTTTTTATATTGGTTATTTCACCGAGTTCAAAACTTTTCAGAGTGAATCAGGAACATTTTGTCAGTTTATACCTTTGCACACGGGTAGGCAATTAATTTTGCCAAGGGGATACTCCCCCCCCCCCAAATGGCTGCTGCCCATACAGGGAGAGTGAAAGATAAAATGCCTATGTCTGTCCTAGCAGGTAACAAAACCTGGATATCCATCCATTTTTGAAAAAGAAACAGCAATAGAGTTAGAATTAAAACTAACTAAAAATAAAATCAAAAGTAAATATGAAAACAAGAAGGAACATTAACTGGAAGTGTGTGTGTGTGTGTGTGCGAGAGAGAGAGAGAGAGAGAGAGAGAGAGAGAGAGAGAGAGAGAGAGAGAGAGAGAGAGAGAGAGAGAGAGAGAGAGAGAGAGAGAGAGAGAGAGAGAACTTAGGAATTTATTAACATTTTAAGCATTTCTGTGCAATATTTCTTTATAATACAATGCAATATTTTATTCTATAGAAAAAGGCAATCTAGTAAGAAACATTTGAGTTAAAATTGAGGCTCAGTTTGGCTGAATTTGTCCTTGAGTTTTTCAAGACTCTTTGTTCGGTTAATTTTTAAGGTGAAAAAATTTCCTGTGTTTTTGAATCCCATTACATTACTCCAATGCAATATGTGGTATTTATATAAAATATTACTGGTTGAGTCAAAATTATCCAAAAACACTCTTAAGTGCACCAAGATTAAAAAATGGCGTATTTTGAAATATATGTAACAAAATGATTAGAGTCTTTCCTTGGAGCCTTTAATTTTGTGATTTTTAACAAATAACTAATTATTGTGGAAGTGATTCTTGGCTATTAAAAAGATACTTCTATAAGTGACAAGCATCTCTTACCATTTCCAGTTCTTTTAAGTTCCATTTCTTGCATATGAATTTTGCTTGGTGTCATTCGAATAGGAACAGGGTGAACAATAGCAGTATCCTAAAACAGAAAGGGATTTGAAAGGAAACTATTTAAACCAATTATTCTATCCTGAATAGATTGATTGCTATATATCGTTTTATCTTAAAATTTGAAACATTAAACTATGTTGATGGTTTAAAAATATTACCCATTTCCATACCCATTTCACTTTTCTCCTTTTGTTGCTGCTTGCTTATGTGTTCCTTGGTTACCTTTTCCCTAGATATACAGTTTTTCAGTTTTTTGTATAGAAGCAATCTACACTTAACCATTTGTTCTGATTATGTCATCTACATAAGGCTACTATCAAAAAAGAGGCAAATCCACAAAGCAATGCTTAAATTTTCTTTAATTTCATTTACAGGATTATCAGAAAATGGACTAATTATGCTACAGAAAGAAGTATAGCTTGACCTTTATGGCTTACTGCTATAATTAAATACTGTGTACAAAACCACTATGCACAATGTAGGTACTATCTCTTTAAATCCCTTTTATAATTCAATAGCATTAAAATTTTGCACATATGTCATACACATATTTGGGATCTTACATAGTGAATATCGGCTCTTTTGATGACATTGCACAAAGGCACACAACATTTCACTGGGAAAGCATGTCTATTTTCCTCAATACCAAAGCAAAGTGCATTGGTAGTTACTAGTAAACAAGTGTGAAACTTCTCAAAGCAGTTTTTATGCAATATTCTGCCCATAAACTGATAACATGTTGAGAAGCACATGCATCATATAGTGTCTAATAATTTACGCAGAGAGACAGGCATCAAGCTAGGCAGAAATGCATCCCCACCTCCAAAGAGAAAAAAAATGTTATATTTTTATTGTGCTCCTTATTAATTTTGAAGGGCTAGCTATAGGAAAACCATGTTGGACAAAAGTTCAAACAAAGCAAAATAAAGGAAGCAAAAATTTGCTGCCTGTGATCTGAAGTACCGTGTTTTCCCGAAAATAAGACCCTGTCTTATATTTTTTTGAACCCTGAAATAAGCGCTTGGCCTTATTGCCATGCACTCAAAAGCCCGATTGGGCTTATTATCAGGGGATGTCTTATTTTGGGGGAAACAGGGTAGCATAACTACATTCAATATGGTAAATTGGAGGACTACTAATAGAACAATAAATATTTCCATGTTTCAGGCAAACTTTGTTACTAAGCAGCAATGTAACATGAAATAAAGGGCTAAAGATGTTCTAAGGCAGTGGTTTTCAAATATCTTGGTCTCTATTTTCGGTTCAGGACCCCTTTACTTTCTTAAAAATAATTGAGGAACACAAAGAGCTTTGGTTTATGTGGCTTATATCTATTATTATTTACTGTATTAGAAATTAAAATTGAGCTATTTTAAAATGTTCATTTATTTCACTTTGTGAGTCCCCTGAAAAGGTCGCGGGGACCTTCAGCCTACACTTTGAGAATCTCTGCTTTAGGGCACCGATTCTTGCATAGTGGAGGACAGGAATCACAAATTAGTTCAAAGGAGTATTACTGTTGTTGTTGTTGTTTACAGTCAGCCAAATGTTTAGATTGGATTTGGCATTTTATCCACTTATCAAGTTCTTCCCAAGAACATGGGATAGGCAGATCCTGTTGTTTGATGGTATTAAAGCTATGGTTGCAGTGTAAGCTGTTCTGAGTAAAACTGCCTTTTGTAATTAAATGGTGATTTTATCAATACTGATCAGGGGTGAGTTCCTCCCGGTTCGGACCGGTTTGCCCGAACTGGTAGCGACCCGCTGGTGACGTCACGATGACGTCACCGATCCAGTTTGGTCGGTGCTGGTCTGTGGGCGCCGCCATCTTTTTTTTGAATTTTATTTATTTATTTTTTCTTCTGAGCATGCACAGAAGCCGAGTTCCGGCACTGTGCATGTGGTCACCATCTTGTTTTCGGCTTTTTTTTGTTGATTTTTTTCAGATTTTTTGTTACTGCGCATGCGCGCACCCATGCGGTGAGGGAGGGAGCGAACCGGCAGCAAGGTACGTTGGAACCCACCCCTGATACTGATGTATTCAACCGGTGCTCCAGATGTTTTGGGATTGCACCCAAGGTACCTATTACTATTGTTACTCTGCTTTCTTTTGCCTCAGTTGTCCTACTTCTGTTTGTAGAACAGAATATTCTATTCTATTTGTATTTTGTGATTTTCTTCCATTCTCTCTCTTCAATTTTGTTGTCTCCAGGTACTGCAACAACAAATAACTCTCCAGACTTCCTTGTCTTTCTTTTTAACAATGGTTAAGTCTAAGGTTTTATGTGGCAGATGCTAAAGTCCCAGAGCACTTTAGCTTCTTCATTTTCTTTGTTTATTTTGTGGTCTCACCAGTTCTTGCTTGCAGATAAATGGTATTTCTTGCAGAACTTCTGATGCACCATTGTTGCCACTTTGTCATGCTGCTATTTGTAGTCAATCTATATGATCTCTTTGTAGCACCTAATTATTGGTGGTCCACTGCTTCACTCTGCTAAACAAATAATTCCCTCACCACTGTCAAACTATTCACTAAGGCTGCATTACTATTAGTCTTCTCATCGTTCCTATCACCCATCTCCTCCCACTTATGACTGTATGACTGTAACTTGTTGCTTGTATCCTTACAATTTATATTAATATTGTTTCCTGATTGCTTATTTGTACCCTATGACAATCATTAAGTGTTGTACCTCATGATTCTTGACAAGTGTATCTTGTCTTTTTATGTACACTGAGAGCATATGCACCAAAGACAAATTCCTTGTGTGTCCAATCACACTTGGCCAATAAAGAATTCTATTCTGTTCTGTTCTGTTCTGTTCTGTTCTGTTCTCTTCTCTTCTATTCTATTCTATTCTATTCGTCTCTATTCTATTCTATTTTTCACCTTCTTTGCAGAGTTTATTATTATTATTAATTTTTATCTTTTCCCATTTTTGTATGCCTTTTTTATATTAATAAGATGCAAAGTTCTGGATAGGAAGGTCAAGAACAAGCTAGTTTGCTTCCATTAAGTATACAATAATCAAGAAAGCTGCAGACATAGGGGTTATATGAAAACTTTTTATTACTGATATCTTAATTTTTTTTCTTCCCACTACTTATCCTGCTTTGAAGAAATCACTGACAAGTAACTTGTTCTTGATCTCTTTTAATGACAATGTGGACTTATATTCCAATTCAGTCATTTCTAGACATAGACTACTGAATAATATATTTTCACCTCTCTTACAAAATCATCTCAAAGTGGGTTACATTGGATAAAACACAAAATAAAAATATAGAATAAAAAGGTGATGGCAAAGAAAAAAGAATAGAAACAAAATTCATCCAATATTCAAATAAAGAAGGCTTAAGTGAAATGTTAAGTCTTTTAACAAGTGCTTCAACTGCTTCTGAGGGGAAATAAAAGCTGAAACTGAACTCAGACCAGGGTGGATAAAAATCAATGATTTAAAAAACAAAAAATGATTTTTTAAAATTTAAATTGGATTTTTTTTAAATCAAATTTATTTTAATACAATGCTTTTGGAGTAAAAATATATCTAAAGATAGTTTTCTATTTAAGATACATTAATAATTTAGTTTATTCAGCACGAAATGGAGCTTAGTTATGTAGCATGAGGCTGTATATTCTGCAATATTGGGACTGTCGGTGAGTCAACAGCAGGTCAGAGGAGAAGCTGCTGCGGGACAGAAATGACAGTTGTTCTTTAAAAACTATAATTTAAATCGAGTTGATTTAAATCAAGCCTTTTTACTAGTGATTTAAATTGTGATTTAAATCGAGTTGATTTAAATCAAATCCATCCTGACTCAGACTAAATCAGTATTCAGAATACTGATTCTGAATGCTTGACATCAGACTTTGACAAGTAGCAGTTCTGATGGAGCTACGCTCTTCTTTAAAACAAGTTGACAATCTGGGGTAGTCTTGGATCACTATTCATACTGTATTAACGTATCACACAAATTGCAAGGAGGTCCTTTATCAACTCTGGATCTGGTGATCCATGAACTAATAACATCAAGGCTGGACTACTGCAATGTGTGACGGCCCTTGAGGATGATCAAAACATTACAAATGGCTGAGTATAGTAGCACAATTGTAGCACAATTTGTGAGGGGTCCCTCCTAGAGGTACCCATTATCCTACTAATAAAGCAACCTCTTTATACTCATTGGTTGTTGTCTGAGTCCAATTCAAGGTGTGCTCATAATGTGGTGTATAAATATTTATATGCTTATACCTAAGCTATTACAGAACTCATACCATCTGTGACATACACTTTGGTCATCAATAGAGCATTTTTTTAGAGTCCTCCCCAATATATATTTGACAACAACAATAAATTCTGAGAAATAATATGAGGGGAAATATTGGTTCTTTGCGGATAAGTTATTATGTTTAATCTAGATTTCTTGTGTGGAAGATCATATAATGAAGTATGTGTGCCTGACAGTACCCATGCATTTCCATGAACAGTGAAGGATGTGGGAAAAGGTTTAAATTATGTAATTGTGAAATATGTCTACAAAGGGTGTATTCATGTAAGAAGCTTTTGGGTGTAACAGAAAGAGAACTGGATCCAGAAAAACGAGATGGTCCTGGATGTTCAGATTCACAGTAGCTTTTGACAAGTCACCATTTTTACTCATTTTATTTCCAACACATTTATCAGTAAAGAAAACTCAGTTAAAATGTTTTACCATCCTTTTAAAACAACAGTTAAATAAAAATCTCAAAATATTGGGGCAGATATTAGAAAAGAACAGACCTAATTTTATTTTTGCATTTCTAAAATATTTTGTTATTTTAGTTGCAGTGACAGACAAGACCCTTTGGTGAATTTTAAAGCAGAACAAATTATTAAATTGTTTACCATTCCCCCACTTAACATGCAAAACCAAAACAATTAATGAAAATTTGGAGTTAATAAAATTAATTTCAAAGAAGCAAGCTAAGTGATTGACTTACAGGATCAGCTGGTGCAATGTTAGAATCAAATTGGGTCAGAGTTTGTGAGCTGGAAGAGCGTTCACTAAATGTCTCCCACTGCTGAACAGACAGAGGAGAGACAACATGAGAATAGTGTCACCCCTGGAGAAGAATTAGCATAGTTCAGAGGTTGTAATGGCAGTTGTTTTTCTTGGGGGGGGGGAAGCCAAAATATACATTTCAACAGTTTTCAGATTCTGTCTTGCAAAATCTTTTAAATCAATGTGAAATACTGTACAGATTAAACAAATCAATTTGAAAGTGAAAGTCAGCATACTGATTGAGAAATGTTTAACAAAATCAAACTACAGAAAACAGAAGCTTTTAAGTCAGTGCTGCCATTGCTACCAATATGTAAGATTCCTTGTTTTTCTAGAACCTTCTGTTTTATTTCATTTAAAATATTTTTTTTACATAAGATCAGAAATAAAATATATCTTTATATTAGAAAAAAATTAAAAGAATTACATGCAAATTGCCATTGCTATACCTGAAAACATTTCTAATAAAGTACATTTTAAACATAAATTAAAGATATGTTTGATAATTGAACAATTCAAAGTATTCAAAGTATTCAATTATGTTTGATAATTAAATTCAAAGTATTCAATGTAAAAGGAAAGACTGCTTTAGCAATCATTTCAGTAAGATCCAAGACATGCCCCGTTGAAATATATAACTGCCAAGTCATTTTTTTTTTCCATGCATAAACTAAGATACAGGCAAAACAGAAATAATCAGGTTTCCAAGCAATGAAGGATTTGGTCTGAGATTCAATGCTCAAGATGACTTTTTGGAAGGAAATGTTAATATCTCTGTTAGTGGAATGGTGAGTTAATTATTAGACATATCAAACATTTAAACAAATGGACCGAATATGTTTTCCTAGCAAATCAGAAGCTGCTTATGCTGCATGGCTGGGAGAGAGCTTGGCTGATCATAAGGGGTGAACCTAGTTGGAGATATAGTTGCTTTTGGATAAACAAATTAAACCTAGCTGGGAGAGTGTACAAAGGAAAGTTTGTGTGGATAATATATGTACATGTTGTTCGTCATTAGTTAAAATTCTAAAATCTAATATATCCTTATATGAATATTCTGAAGAATTTTAGAAATTAAAAAGAAATCCAGAGACAATAATGTAGAAATCTAATGTGCCATGTAGTGTTTTTTTTTAAAAAAAATATTTATATAGTATTAGGTATAATGGACAGAATTCAAAGATCCATGAGCAAGACTAACAGATAAAACTTTCAGGTTTCTTCAGTAGCAGCTTTCTAAACTTAATTTGGCGTGTTTGAAAAGCAATCTGCAGTTTGCACAGAATCGGCGATTCAAGGAATTCTGTGGGAACTAAAATTTCCTTGCATGAATTATATATTCAGATATTATCCAATATTGTTTGTTTGTTTGTTTGTTTATAGATAGTATCTTTTGTATAATCTAAGGTATTTATGGTACGTAGAAAGCAGTTGAGTTCCTCCCCCAACTCTTCCAGGATAAAATGAGGAACTTAGCAAGCAGCAAACAACTTTCTACTGACAAGCAGAAAACACTGAAATGAAATTTGATATACATCAAAGGTTTCAACTGCAGCTGGTGTAATCCTCTAATTTCCACTGTGTTTCATGCTTCCATGATGATGCCAGCCTGTTTTTATTGCCCACTCCTGTTATCAATCTAATATGCAAAGACCTTATGGCATTTGACTATGGGCAATGCTGCCTTATTTTACTGAGTCTCTTCACATTCCTTTAAGTTTCAGTTTGCTGCCTACTAATTTCTGACATGTATTGTATTAATGGACTCCAACTCTGCAAGATCATTTTCATGTTGATATATCTAATCCATTAAGAGTGAATTAATGTGTTCAAATAATAAAAAAGGAAGGTTTCTAGTAAGGTTTTTGACTGTTAATTATTGTAACAATCTAATGATAGTGATTTTAATATTCAATTTTATTTTAACTGTACTGATTTTTACCATTATTTTTCTGTATCTCACATTAATTAATTATTGTAAGCCATCTAGAATGTTTACACACATAGAAAAGCAGGACATAGCTTTAACTGATAAATTTAAAAAAATACATTTTTTGAGGTCAAGAGACTGGAAGAAATAATTTGTTCAGCTAGTAATGAAGTTTTTAGGGGATCTACATAAACCAACAAATAGTAGATTTATGGTTTTCTGAGCTGATTTTTAGAATCAGAACAGAACATTATGAGTTCAAAACAAGTCATTCTAAATATTTCAAATCTGGAACAATACAATTGTGTTTTGGAGATTTTGGTTTAGCTTGCTCCAAAACAGATTGGCTCTTTTGAATATTCTGGATGTACCGGGAATTACGATTGGCCTCTTTTATTGGGATCCCCGCCCCATTTCCTGCCACCAATACTTCCAACCTAACAAGCTCTGGTTCCATTTCTGATCTAAATGCCAGAAAAATATGACCAAAGGTCTTACTGGAGATTGCCACCTTATGTTTTGCAGCTATAGGAATCTAGTTGCCTATGTCAGGAAACAACACATTCTCCCTACATCCTGTTACAATAATGTGTTTCCTTTCAAATGGTATGCATCCAATAGGTGAGCAAGATCCCCCTTTAACTTTCAATATACCCTCCATTTCCAGATGCAACCAAAGTATCAGATTCATCTTGACACAAATTAGCAATATCAGTCAGCAATCTTTTGAACAAATACCTTAAGACTCTTGAATATTTCCAATGGAAGGGAGAGCAACATCTAACTAGCATAAACCGAAACTTCCCAGAGAGCTAGTCCATCAAGATATCTCTATATGATGGAATCCCAACTCTGTTATTAAAGGTTCTGCATTATGTGGCAAAGCATTCAAAATGTGTATTTCCTCAATCAACAAGAATGAAAACCCACAGGCAACACAATTCATTGCAGCCATTTCAAAATGTGCCTGGTTCTGGGATGGCGTCACACAGCCTCCGTAATAGCTAGGGAAGCTAAGGAGTGGAATGGCGAACTCTCCTTCCTAAAGGAGAACCAGCCATTTCACCCCTCAGCCTTCCTATAAAGTATGGAGCCATATGACATCATCCTTGAAGTGGGCACCATTTCGAAGGAGCCACAATTCATTGCAAAATGATGTCCACTTCTGGAATGGTGCTGGGGCTCTGTGTAGGAAGGCCTCGTGGCTAAGCAGCTGCTTCTCACAGGAGAACTACAGAAAAGATAAGACACAGAGCTGTGATGGGGCATAGGGAAGAGTATGTAGACCCAACGCCGTTGGGCCAACGGGATGGGAAACAAACCCAAAGCTTGCAGGGACCCAGCAGGGTGGGATGGGAAAAAGACAGGCTGCAGAGTCCCTCTGGTCAAAAGTCTGAATTTCGTCCACATGACTGTGGGGGCGATGCAATGGTAGTAACTTTGGGCAGCAGTCTTCGTTCAGTGCCATCATCATTTCAATTGGTCGCTGACTCTCTGTATTTGCTTAGACTGCTGAGCCATCTAATAAGCCAATGGTTGTAATGAAGATTTTTATGTTTTTTTTCTCTTCAAGGTTGGGCCTTTATCTTCCATTCTCTGTTGCCCCCAAATGGAGGCAGGCACCCTTTCCAAGACCAGTGGACAGTTAGAATTTTGAAATACAGAGGGCAAACTCAAATAATGACTTTTTAGTGAAGTAATTGGTAAAATTGTTACCAGCTTTCCATTTCTAGACCCTCAGAATGTTCTCTACTATACCTATTCTTAAATTAATTATATATATATATATA
>QLTV01002820.1:562364-583146 GCA_003457575.1 Thermophis baileyi
TATATTCAGGTGTATCAATTTCATAGTGGTGACTGCTATTTGGCACTGAAACTATTTAGTTTGAGATACTGCAGAAACTTGTAAATTGACCACTGCTTGGACTAGGAGATCCTTGTAATTCTGAATTCTAATATAAATGGCCTATGGAAGCATATATACAAACATTAATGAGAACTGTTAGTGGCAAATAATTCTTGGAAAGACAAATATTTAGCACCACACTAATATATTTTGCAATATAAGCATTGCTCAAACTATTGAATGTTCTAAATAATTTCTGCCTTCCCAGTTTCACTCAGACACTTTCAGCTTCTAGAAGAATTTCAGAAAATTCAGAATTGAATTAAATTCAGAAATTTCATTTGATACCGGGGGTGAAATCCAGCAGGTTCTGACAGGTGCTGGAGAACCGGTAGCGGAAATTTTGAGTAGTTCGGAGAACCGGTAGCGGAAATGTTGAGTAGTTTGGAGAACTGGCAAATACCACCTCTGGCTGGCCCCAGAGTGGGTAGGAATGGAGATTTTGCAATATCCTTCCCCCAGGATTGGGGTGGGAATGGAGATTTTGCAGTATCCTTCCCCTGCCACGCCCACCAAGCCACACCACGCCCAAGCCACGCCCACAGAACCGGTAGTAAAAAAATTTGGATTTCACCACTGTTTGATACATAAAACTTCCAGGGAATAAATGATAAGCTGAAGAAAGCTCCACTAAAAGCTGGGGCTAATGACAGTCGAATGAAGAGCTGGTTAAATAGACTAGATCTTCGTAATTTTTCTCTGGACAAGGAATGGACAAGTTCTCCATATAGTTGCTCCTCATGAAGAGACTGCCAGACAGAAGTCTCCAATGGGTTTAGAGCTCTGGGAGATGAGGGAATAGCCAGCTTGGTCAAACTTTGTTTGGCATCTTTGAAAGAGATTGGGTTTGCATACTTCTTTTCCAATCACTTTCAAAAATTATTTAATTGCTTTTCAGCTACTAGGGAAATTTTGGATTGACAAGTTAATTTACAGCAACAGGTAAGTTTCCTTCAATCCTTAGCAAAAAAAAGTTTTAAATAGATTTTTAAGAACCTTTTTTTTGAACAGCAAAAGGGTGTTTAGAATTTTGATTTTGGAAAGTTATAGATAGAGAGTCCAGATTTGAAATACAATTTTGAAATTAATTATAAGGATCTTTCCCATGAGGAAATGCTGGATTCTTTTTAAAAACATGATAAATTGGACTTTAAAGGTTGGACACTAGAAGGAACTAAAGATTATAATTGAAGGGGAAGAACACTTGACTTACCAATACAGAATGAAGCAAAATATTTTAAGACAGGACACACTTGACTAAAGGTTAGGGTTAGGGTTAGTTTAGGGTTTTGAACAGTGGACCTAGAAATTAATTTCAACAAGGTCTGGCCTCTATTTAAAAAGTGTTATGGAAGAGGAACAACTTTTACCTGACAAGATTGAGACTGATCTGAAAATGGACTTAAAAAAAGATAGGCTACAAGAATGATATGGGAAAAGATGATACAATGGATCCAGTGGATGTCTTAATAATTAAAAGGAACATACAAATAGCAAACCAAGAGAGTGACCTGGATAATCTTCCTACAAAAGAGGCTTATTAAAGCTTTAAAGAATTTTGGGAGAAGTGACAGAAAAAACAAAATAAATCAAGTTCTAGCACATTATTTAAAGGGATTAAAGATCAGGATTGTTAAAAGTAAAAAGTAAAGTTGGTTTATTTGACCAAGGTTAAAATAGATATGCTGTTATCTCTGGAAACCCTTAATATACTTTTGCTGCTCAGGACTGAATGATGAGATTCTAAAGATTTGTTTATAGATAAGAGGTGAGACATGGGAAGAAGAGATCATTTGTATTTTAATAGAAGAGACTGTTTATACTTATGATGAAGAGGTAAGCTCTTTCTTTATATATTTATTTTCCTTTTTTCCTTACAATATTATTTTTCCTCTTTTCTATTTTTATGCACCTTCTATTTTTTAGTTTATATTCGTTTTATTGTTGCAATTGTAATTTTTAATAAAATTACTATAAAAACCACATTTTTTTAAATGAGCCATCACTAAACAAGGATTTTTCAAATGTATTGAAATCTAATTCCCAGTCAATGGCCAGACTGATTTAAATGGAATCCTGATTGTACTAGATATAGGCAAAAAGACTTGCATGTGCTTTCTGGTTTAAGTCAGAAGGGGAGTAGAACCTAGTCAATGTACCGTATTTTTCGGACTATAAGACGCACCAAGATTGAAAGAAAGAAAAAAAAAAGCTTTTGCCCTCCCCCAGGAGCACTCTGCATACCTCCTAAACCCTCTGCACACCCTGTTTTTGTGAAAAACGGGCCCTTTTTAAGCCGTTTTTCACAAAAACGGGGGCGTTTTTGCCCTCCCCCAGCCCCCAGGAGCACTCTGCAGACCTCCCAAACCCTCTGCACACTCTGTTTTCACGTGGGGCGGGGCTTTGGGAGGCCAAAAATGGCTGTATTCAGTGTATAAGATGCACCAACATTTCCACCCTCTTTTAGGGGGAAAAAAGTGTGTCTTATACTCTGAAAAATACAGTAAATAATCCCAGAAAGCTAAACAGGACTGGACCATGACTAGCATTTGGATAGGAAACTACCAGAAACTTTCTAAAATTGTAGATTAGAGATTTAGATTAGGGAAATAAAAAAAATGGAAGGCAAAAAAAGGTATGGCAAATCACATCCATGCTTTTGCCAAGTAAACATAGACAGTCACTAGGAGTCCAAGTTACCTCAAGAGGGACTTTATCTTTTACTCTGGTCTAACAGCAAAAAATGAACTGAATCACTCCAAAAGGATGCTCTCTAATCTTTTCTACCTTATAGAGAGTTGAAATCACCTTCAAGAAATTAGCAAAGGATCTATGCAGGATTTAGAACAGAAACTGACGGACAGAATAACTTTTGTTTTAAAGACCAGGGAAAGAAAAAGAAAAGTGAGCTTTTGTGTACAATCCCAATATATTCTCCAGTTATCATGACAAGGATCAAGGCTATACACAGCAACACTAAACTTAACCCCCAAATTTAGAACGCAATCCAATCTATATTGTGTTATACATTCATTCTTAAAGTAGGAAGTTCTAAGAAAATAAGGTATATTTTGCTAACCTCGCTGCTTTGATTCAGTTCAGGCCACGTTTGATTAAGTGATGGCATTGATGGCGATTTGCTTGGCGGTGCTTCTGCTGGGGAACTTGCAAAACCTACCTCAGCAGATTGATCCCCCACTTCTGAAACAGGAACCACTACAAAAGCCAAACACAACATTGTAGCAATGTCTTTAAAACTGTGTGTTAATAGTTTGTTGCAATTTCATAATTAATGTATGGAAGCATGCTTATAACGTATGTTATTTATGAACATTTATCAACTCGTTTCAGAGATCCCCATTATACAGAGAATTGTACTATATTTACTTTATTTCTCTAGCACGTTGTAGTACACTTAGCTCCATTATAAATTTTGTAGAACGGATTCCCCATGGGATATTTGGGAAGTCACAGGGTTCGTGGACAGTTCTGTCATTAATCCTGCTCTCTGCCCCACTACATTAAAAAAGTCTTTCAATTTTTTTGCAAACCGAAGTATCACCGACCACATAGATTCTATTCCCATTAATGACTCTAGGCCCTATGGACATTCTCAGAAAATAAAATAAAAGTTAAGTAGCCCATTGTTTTATTTCGAACTATAGTCTAGAACAGGGGTATCAAACTTGCGGGCCGGATGCGGATCCGATTTAGCGAAGGGAAAAAGTCACGATACGTCACGTGACGATGCGAGTTTGACACCCCGGTCTAGGAAAAGAGACAATAGAAACTAGTAGCAAGTGTATTTGGGCTAGAAATTATGTTTTGATTATTCTGCATACTGTATATGATATTTTAATTATTTTTACATTTTTTCTGCTAATTCCCCTCACTTGTTTTGATACATGTATTGTGTAGGCTTTGCCCCTGTTGTATATTTCCTAGCATGACCAATTTACCTGCCATAAAGTAGCAATTTTGTTTTGTCAGCTCTGTGCTTAAATTCTTGAGCAGGCTATTTTTCTTTCAGCCTTATCAGTTTGCCTTCCTGTAAAAATTGTATTTTATGATTGGTTACATCAAAATCGGAGATATGCCCACCAGCCTGGACACGCTGGTAGAAGAGGGAAGTAACCAGAAAAGCTATATTGCAAAAGGAAAGTTCTTTCATGTTTTGAATTCAACCTATTTCATATAATTATAGCAGAAATTTCAGAATGATAAGGCAAAATAACCTAATATTTTCCTTTTTCAAAAGTTTTTCTTATAGTTTAATTTTATACATTCCACATGTTAAGAACAAAGAATAGTTTCTTTGAACAACAAAAAATTAGCAGCTTTGTAGTTTCATATGTTTGATGGCTACCAAACATGAGAACAATCATAGGGTGACTTTACTGGCCAGGATCTAGAAAATTCTATGAGATTGCAAGAACTTTTGCAAAGATAGGGAAAGTGCAAAATGTCTGTTTTATTAATAGTCTCTTATGGAAACCTCTTCCAGAAGTTCTCCTTAAAAGATAGCCCTTAAAGGATATAACATATTACGTTATACAGAAAAAAAAGACTGCTTGATTAGCTTCTTCATGGCATTAGAGTATAATCTTTAGGTGTGTTCATTCTAAAATATCATTAAAACACATTGCTATTTCCTAGCTGTAAAAAGGAGGTTGCTAGGTTGGGGTATCGTGCACATTGCTTTGTTAGTAATACAAACTATCCTCTTTATTTTCATATTTTAAATTGTTTGATTAAATTGTAACACAGGTGAAATATATTTTTCTCTCCAATAAGCAGACATGTAGCATTACAAGGATCTAAAAAAACATTTTGAAGTGAGCTGAATAATAGTTTCCCACAAAACAAAAATTTAAAGGACTTTTCACAGTAAGACAAACATCTCATGTGAACTCCGTGTTTCCCTCAACATATTAGTTACTGAACATACATATAATTTACATGATAGAGAATAAGAGACTAGCTGGAAATATAAACTTTAGCCACCTAGAATCATCGACAAATGGGCAATCTTAGAAAGCAATAGAAGCAATAACAATTAATTGAAAGTTGAATAAGAGACATTTTATCTTCTGTAATAGAATGCTTGAATAAATGCAAGTAGAATCAATTTACATTTTTGATAAACTATTGTAGTTTACATACATAAGGACAGAAGCTTCTGTCTCAAAAAGAATATCAGTTTTATACAGATACACACAAGAGAATGAAATAAAACAATTGCAACGCACATGCAGTACAGTTTGTGTTACACATCCTTTAGCAACTAATTTGGAGAGGAAAAAAAGTACCTGCTGAGTCCTCCAAATCAATCAACTTGGGCATTAAACTTTCAGGTAGTTTTTCCGGCAAGTCATAACCATTCTTCCTAGCAACCACTAGATGGAAAGCAGCACAGAACTCATCCAGTGTTAATGCACCATCTTTATCAAAATCTGACAGCTCCCTGAAATGAAATTATTTAACTTTATTGTACTTTTTTTTGGGAAAAAAAAACCTTTTCTGTATTTTCCCAAAGTCTTTCAAATTGAGAAAAAGTAATTTGAAGAAGTTCTTCCAAATGCCAGATATTTTTCCAAGGTAAGCATTAGCCTTTCATAGTCTGGTATATTGTATTTAAAACACAATTAATTGAATCCTGAGAATCCATGAGCTCATGGAATGCTCCTATTGAATGAAGAACAATAACCAATTAAAAAAAACTAATTTCCCCCATTTTTTTTTTAAAAAAAGAAAACCTTGAAAAATTTCTCCAAAGAGTTATAAGAGTACTTATACTCTACACATAGTGATGCAGGAGAATTTTTAGGAAAGGCAAACTGTCAAAAATCATTTTCCATGCCTCTTTGCCGAAAGGAGTTTGTACAGGTAGTCCTTGACTTACAACTACAATTAATCCCCAAATGTCTGTTGTTAAGTGAGTTTTGTCCCATTTTACGACCTTTCTTGCCCCAGTTGTTAAGTGAATCACTGCCAAGCATCTGAATTCTGATCACATGACCATGCTGCAAAAGTTGTAACTGTGAAAAACAGTCATAAGTCACTTTTTTCAGTGCCGTTGTAACTTTGAATGGTCATTAAACAAACTGTTGTAAGGTACCGTAGTTGAGGACTACCTGTAATGTATCAGAAATCCATCTATTCACACAATATTAACTCAGAAACAAAGCTGTGGCATTCAGTATTGTGGAAACCTTGAAGAGAACCCTGATTTTCTGCTGTGCAAGACAAGCTAATAACTATTAAATTTGGACAACTATTTCTTAAAGAATGTGAAGGGAGCATCTTATCCAATGAAGCCTTCAAAACACTTGCCCCTTTAGACTTGCAGTGGTCGGTAGTATGGAAAGTACATCAAACTGAGCTACTATCTTGTCCCTTAAAAAATAGTAGGCAAATTGATGCCATCTAGATTACAACTCTTATCAGACAATATTAATGAAATTGTAGCCCCAAATATTTAGAGTGACATGAAGACATGCATAAAAATATTATTTGAACAATAATTGGGCCCAGACTATGTCATATTACTTCATACAGAAAACAAAAGGCAGAGGTTGTGATTAATTTGTTCTACTGATTGGAATTAATACATGTAATCCTTGTTTAGCGATTGCTTTGTTTATTAACTGTTCAAAGTTTTGATAGTGATGACAAAGTAATTTCAGGACCAGTTCTCACATTTATGACCTTCACAGGTCTATAAAGCAAATGAAAGCTGAAGTAAGATCACAAGCACAGTTGCTGTTTCACTTAGCAATCACTTTGATTAACAATGAAATATGGTCAGTCCCAGTTATTGTCACTAAATGAGACCACCTGTAATTTGGATATAAGTATAAAGTTTTATGTTTGTTTCCTTGGTAATTACAACAAAATTTAATATGAGATCACATCAAATGGAAACTTACTCAATTTTAATGGAAATATGATTAAATTACATTTATTTTTAAGACAAGATGTTTCAATGTAAATGGTAGCGTTGGTTGCTAGACATTTCAGTTTTATTGTCAAATAATTTGGGCTCTTAGAACGATGAGTTTAAATAATTATACTTTAACTTACCAGATGTGTGAAAGTTCAAGAATAGGAAGCTTTGATTTTGTGAAAAATTCTTTAGCTGCAGAACCTAAAAATATTAAATTTATTTATTTATTTGTAAAATGTTTTGGCCACCCATCTTACCCAGAGTAATAATGTTTGACTTTCAAACTAGAATTATAACCTTAATTGTAAATTTAGTATAAGCTTTATCTATAAAACAAAAGCTAGTGGGTTTTTAATGATACACTAGGCTGGGGGCTGGGAGCATAATGAGTTCAAAAATGCAAATGTAGGAAATCATTGCAAAACATTAAAGCTAAGAAATTCACAAAAGGGTTTACACAATATTTAATAGGCTCTCTTATGAATAAAGAATTCTCTCTATTAACAGAAGGATCTCTGATCTAGCAGAAATTAATACCAAAAGCTGCATGGAAATTTCTTTCCTCACAATCTCATTCCCTGGCTCAGTTTTCTTAAAGGTGCAGAAGAAAACGAAGAACTCTTTTAGTAACATCTTTAGTTACTACATGCCAGGAATCTCTTTACTGAAATTTGAACTACCGGTATGTACATTTTGTAAAAACAGTCTAATATTAGATAATTATACAATTATTCATTGTATCATATGATGCTTACCTGGAATATATCCATTCAGATCAGGCTGAATATTTTTAAACTGATTTACATAATATTGCCTTTGTTCATCTGTTATTTTCCAAGGATCATCATAACTACTCGACTGCCTACGAATTTCATTTGTTGTTGTAGCTGATGCTACAGTTCGTACTGTAGTCTGGTCCTGCAATAAAATATTTGTCTTCAGCATTTTCTAGCTTTATTGACAATCTTCTGTATTTATTTGCCTCGAAAAAGGAAACAATTGTAGACTTCTGACTAGTGCTAGCTGAGTAGACCCATAATTTTTTTTTCAATATTTAAAGGGTCCTTATGACTGTGAGCTCAGCCACCTACTCTCTGGATCCATGCCCCTCCTGTCTAACTAAAACTGCCAGCCGTGGTGGCGCAGTGGTTAGAATGCAGTATTGCAGGCTAATTCTCCCAACTGCCAGCAATTCGATTCTCACCGACTCAAGGTTGACTCAGCCTTCCATCCTTCTGAGGTCAGTAAAATGAGGATCCAGATTATTGGGAGCAACATGCTAACTCTGTAAACTGCTTAGAGAGGGCTGTATAGCACTGTGAAGCGGTATATAAGTCTAAGTAGTATTGCTGTCTTGTGGAAGAGCTCTTGTGACAATGAATTATTCCTTGAATAAGAGGGTCTGACCCTTCCCTAAGAAGCCACTACTGGATCACATCATACTGGACAACTAATCTTCCCGCTTTTTTCAGTCAGGATTCAGGCCTCGGTAAGGGATGGCAATGGCATTGGATGTGCTTTTGGATGATCTCTGGAGGCAGCAGGATGAAGGTTGTGAAACCATCCTTGCTCTATTTGACTTGGCAACAACATGGTATCTTTGTGGATAGTCAGTGGTAATTGGATAGAAGAGATCAGCCCCTATCCTGGTACTCTCTCTTCTCCTATTCAACATCAACATGAAGCCACTGGGTGACACTTTGTGTCACCATGGAATGTGGTATCTTCAAAATGCTACAGATACCCAATCACACTTTTCTGCTCCTGGTGCCTTAACCAATGCAGTCGATATCTTATCCTAGTAACTAGAGACTATGGGAGCCTAAATGGAGAACACCAAACTTCAACTGAATCCTGATAGGATTAAGTGACTCTGGGTTTTGGGGCCCTCTGGCTCAGATACTATGCCATCATTGGTACTTGGGTTGCAGTGTCCCAAACAGATTTAGTGCACAACTTGCAGATCCTTCTAGATCTGTCACTCCTGCTCAAAGAGCAGGTGGCAATCATAACTAGGAGGTTTTTTGCACAGCTTTGTGTTATGCACCTGTGGTGCCCGTATCTGGATCGGAAGACTATGCTCACTGATGCCATGATCACCTCTGAAATGGACTACTTTAATACGCTTTACATGTGATTACCCTTGAAGAGTATCTGGAAGGTCGGGCAGGGTGCAAAATGCAAAGGCGTGGATAATATGTTGCCCGAGAACAGTACACATTACACCTCTGCTCTGTGAGTTGCACTGATTGCCAGTTTACTTCTGGATCCCATTCAAGGTGCAGGTTTTGACCTTTAAAGTCCGGTATGGCATGGGGCCGGGTTTGAGGGACCAACTCCATGCAATTACATCTGTCCATTGCATCAGGAAATATGCTGCAGGTCCAATCTATGAAAGAGTTTCATCTGGCAAGAGATGGTCTTATTTGTCATGGTACCCGCCCTCTGGAACATCATCCCCACTGAGGTGAGATTGGTCCCATCCTTGACATCTTTCCGGAAGTCTTTTAAAGCTTAACTGGCTGGGTCAGCAGGCTTGGAGATCTCAATGAAATGATGATTTGATGAAATGGCTGCGTTGTTTTTAACATCAATTCTCTCTGTTATTTTATTATTTATTGATGTCTTTTAATTGTAGTTTTAATATTTGGATGTTATAATTGCTTTTACTGTAATCCACTTACAGTCCCTCTACTCTTGAGATGGGCAGATATATGTGACACATAAATAAATAATTTGAAATGACAACAGCCATATAAGCAACAGAAAAGTGTGCACAGAAGAGTTTAAAACAAAACAAAAACAAAAAAACGAAAAGCTGACAGCTGGTTTTACAAATGAGTTTTAAAATTAAGATTCCTTGACCAAGAATCTTCTGTGATACCTGTTCAATGCCAGATTACATTCTGAGAAAGGAAGAATGAATTAGAGCTTAATCTTAAAAGACATATGAAGACACAGCACAAATCTTTAGCAGCAATATGAAAATGACTGACGTTATTTGGAATGAAGCAAATAAAATAATACTAATAAAATGTCACACCTGGACAGAAGCAGGATGCATGGTTAAAATAGTACTGGTTGGTGTATTATCTGCAAAACTGACCCAGTTTTCTTGATGCGGTGGAGGTGAATGGCCAGACCACACTGGATCACCGGAATTACAGGAGCCTAAAAATCAGAATGCATGTCAGTTTCAAAATCAGTATAACAAGTCTATTCAAGAAATGTCTGTCTTGAAACACTTTTAAGAAGTTAGCTGAAACAAGTGGTTTGGTCAGGGGCTTAGAAAAATTTAATGCAGGAGCCTAATAATACAGATTCAAATGAAATTTAAGTTCAACCACATACTCTTTTTAAGTCTGCATTCTTGATTTCCTAATTCACATACCGATTTCAAAATAATTCTCTCAGTAACCTGCTAATTGTGTTAACCATTATTACTACAAAGATTGCTTATCAAGGCTTGGTTTCCTAATCTGTCAGTCAGACATGTTACAATTTGCAGTTTTCTAGCAGAACAAATTTGAATGTAAGAAATTGGGCATCCCAAATCTGAATGTGTAACAAGAGCAGTGAATGAGCTTAAGACTTACTCCTAATAAACAAAACTTTAATACAACAATGATATACTGTCAGAGATACTTTCTGTAATAAATATCAACCAAACCATGGGTGATTCTTTCACTTTTAACTAGATAAGAGACTTTGGAGCTTCTTTTGATGACACACTGTTGGGGGGTTTCCCAGTTCAGTAGAATAAAACTAAAATTCCCTGGTTGTGTTAACTATGAATCCCCAAATCTGAGGATTCCATTCAAAACTCATGCCAATATTTTCTATCAATTTTCCACCATTTTTTCATTAAACTTTTAATTTCCCACAGACAAGTAGCTACAATGGCAGAAGCATTTACAAATCTGGCTTTCAAGCAAAGACTAAGAAACATGTTCCCATATTCACCCAAAAGCCTTATCGGTTTGCGCTGATTGTTCCACTGTGCCTGGGGTTTGTACTCTAAAATGAATTAACTAACCTGGCCCCACCCTCTTGCAAAAAAGGGAGCACCATAAAAATAAGGCCTCATCAAGCCCATACCAGTGCCTAGTTAAGTATATAAAGACATTTAAAACCTGGGTTCAGAAAAGGTGGCCACAAAAAAAATCTAGTATTTACATAAAAATACTTCCATTTAAATTGATTTTTTTTTAATTTAAAAAGTGGAATTATTTTTGCTAATGTGTTTTTTTAATTTTGATATTAAAATTGAAGTTTTTGCATGAGTAAAAAACAAATATAATAAAGAAAAAAGTTTTGTTTAAAAAAAGTTTTGTTTAAAAAAAAACACCTTTCAAGGAATTTTGGCTAAAAGAACAAAAAAGTGAAATGATTGATGAGATCATCAATGATTTCAGTGATAAAAAAAGATGAGAATTAAATAAGAGGCTGAAGGGATTTCTGCAATAGTTAAGAGGAAGGGGAGATGATGGGTTTGTTAATATCTGTTGAAAAAAAGGTTTGAAGTCATCTATCTTAATTTCTTTAGTTATTTCTCACTCTAGTTTTCTTTGTTTCTTTCTTTTTGCTAATATCAATGACAAGGACATACTTTCACAAATGAAACATGGGAAGGCTGGAATTCTATAGCTAAATAAACTTTAAAAATAAATTAGTCTATCCTGTGGTGATAGACAGTTGAAATTTCAACAAATGCTGCAAGTATTGAGTACTTGATTAATTTCTTGTAGCTGAAACAGAAGTCTTTATTGTAACTTTTCACAATAAGGTGAGAAGATGAATAGATCTAGGCCTAGCTTTTTAGTTCTATTTAATTCTATTAAAGCCTATAATTTTATTAGGTAACAGAATTTAATTCTATTTCAACCCAACCTTTCTTAAATTTAGGCCTTACATCATAACCAGATGCAGCCATTTTTTTCTAGAGAAACCTAGTTAAAAACTTATGAAATGTGTTATTTCAGTACATAAAATAAAGCTTATTCCTGAATGTGGAGAAAACAGCATTATGTCTCAATTATTATCTTTTAATTATTACCATTCTCTTCTTCCTCATCTGCCAGCAGCTTTATAGAATATTATACCTATTTATCTGAGTAAGTCTGACAGTCTTAGGCAGACCAACTTGAAATTCGGGGATGAAAATGGGGAATAAATAGGTGGCAAAATAACAAATGACATCCATTTTCAAGATCTCAGTTTACCCATCTGAATCCCATCTTATTTGAAACAAGGTATAATGAGTATGAGGACATACTCATAAGGACATTGCACTTAAAAACATGTTACAACTACAAAATTGAACTAGGTTGACATATGTGCTTTGGTCCATGCAATGTACTAAACCCTAAATATGAGTTCATACTATTCCTATGTTCACATTACATATCATGCCCAAACACATAAAGCATATTGTGCTTAACATGATGCTTGGTTCACACAAACATACTAAGATAGTAGTTGTGCTCCCACCACACACTGAACTACAAACTATTCAACTCCATTTTGGTTTTCTTGTAAAATTTAACTCAGATGTTGCAAAATTGAAATTACAGATAATTCTTGACTTATGATTGTAACTGAGCCCAAAATTACAATCGTAAATCACTGCGGTTGTTAATCAGGTTACCACATGACTGTGTTCAATTTTATTATCTTTTGGTGTAGTCATTACACAAATCCATTTTATCCAATGGGCATTTTTTTTTGCTGGAAACCAGAAATAAACACTGGAAACTGGCAAAAAAAAATTAATGAAAAATTGTTGCCATGAGACTGCAGGATGCTGCAAACAGTCATAAAAGTTAGCTAGTTGTCAATCACCCAAAATGTAATCATTGGTCCGGGGGAGTTTGTGAGCAGCCATCGTACTTCAAAACCAGGTCATAAGTAGCTTTGGGAGGTCCGTCGTAACTCTGAAAGGTTGCTAAGCGATCAGCCTTAAGTTGAAAAATATCTGTAGTGATGGAATAAAGATATCCACTGCTCTAAACTATGTGAAAAAGGAAAGATATAAATATCAATGAATGGATTTTAATTACTTCATAATTACTGAAGTAGAATATATCAGCTTAATTATATTCATTTGGGGCTCTATCAAATTAGGGATTTCACACTGTTTACATTCCTGAAACCATTCAACTCCCTATTCATTTGTCAATATATCTGTCAGATGCCAAGAGGTGGGTGGTGTATGCTAAATCCAAACCAAAGGGATTACATTAAGGATTATGTGATGTACAGATTGAGACAGCAGGCTACAGCAAACATTGTTAGCCTGTTAAGATTGATGCCTACCATTTCTCTATGGCTTTAAGGAAAGATAAGGTAGAGGTGGAAGAATTACAAGGAAACTGTGAATTTCAAAGTGATGCAAAGATATAACCTCTCCTTGCTGGTTTGGGCTATTCTTTAAATTCTCTTTTGTGGGCTTCAGTTGTTTAGTGAAGCAGCATGTGCCTATCATAAGGGCAGATCACCTAACTTCAGAGCCTCCTGTTTGTTACAGATCCCTTATTCCAGAACAGCTTGCCGAGATCAGACTGTGTCTTTCAGTGTTGTCTCTTAGGAAAGCAGCAAAGACTGCTTTTCCACAGAGCCTATGGACAAGAGACCTCCTACATAAAAGCAATGGCATTTTATTAGAGGCTGGTCAGTAAGAAGCTGTTTATATTATTTTTATCACTGTCTTTTAATATCTGCTTTTATTATATTGGGGATGTAAGCCATCTGCAATCTTCAAGTAGGTGGCATAAAACTATTACAAAGGTGAGAGGTTATATCCCCAGCCTTAACAAGAAAGTATAAACCAACTTAACCAATTGCTTAATAGAGTGATGGATAAAAATACATGGTATGTTCAAATTGGAGCCTAAACTTCTTACTAGTCAGTGCTTCAAGGTAGACATCATAAAATTCTAGAATTATACTCCATGGATAACAGAATATAGTAACAGAATCTTAAAATCTGGTTTCTCCTCCCTCTCTCTAGAGCAGAGGTTTTCAAACTTGGCAACTTTAAGTCTTGTGGACTTAAACTCCCAGAATTCTCCAGCCAGCATAGCTGGCTGGAGAATTCTGGGAGTTGAAGTCCACAAGTCTTAAAGTTGCCAAGTTTGGGGACCCCTGCTCTAGAGTGTCAAATGGGGTGATCTTGAGTTTCCTTCTCACACTTTCCTGTTTCACAGGCAAAGTTTGTGTTTCTCCAATGGTTGCTGCATATTTTCTGGAAGGCAATCTCTACACTCTTCCATCTCTCTCTCTCTCTCTCTCTCTCTCTCTCTCTCTCTCTCTCTCTCTCTCTCTCTCTCTCTCTCTCTCTCTCTCTCTCTCTCTCTCTCTCTCTCTCTCTCACGCACACACACAATTTCATTGCATCTAATTGCAGTGGAGTTAGCAAGCTTTTCCCTAATGGAAAGGGGCGTTGGTCTTCCTGAATGCCTTTTCTCAGTGGGTTGCGGGATAGTCCAGGAATGGGTTGCTACAGTCTGATCCGCCTAGTTACTGAGTCTAGTTTTTTCGGCCACTCCTCCTTGCCTCTCTGCACATGCCCAGTTTTCGACGAAGTGATGGCTGAAAAAGAGGCTTGCGTAGAATGTTAGAGTAGTACGGCTGCAGACCCCACGGAAATTGTTAAGGGCGGTACTGGACTATCCCGCAACCCACTGAGAAAAGGCATTCAGGTAATACCAATGCCCCTTCTCCAGTGTAGTTGCGGGATAGTCCAGGAATGGGACATACCAAAGCCTGGTATCCCTAAGGGTGGGTAGCCGTTGGGTCTGGAGCCCCCAAGGCTAAATGGACCTGTTGTAAAACCCGCCTCCCAAAGGAAGCCTCTGCAGAAGCAAAGACATCCAACTTATAATGCCTAATGAAAGGCGAGGGGGTGGTCCAGGTGGCTGCCCTGCAGATATCCTCGAGGGATGCTTGCGTGGCCCATGCAGCGGTGGTGGCTGCACTTCTTGTGGAGTGCGCAGTGATGCGCCTAGGAACCGAGAGCGTCTGTGCTTCGTAAGCTTTAGCGATGCACGCTTTGATCCATCGACCAATGGTCGAGGAAGACACCTTGGTGCCCATTGAAGTTGCTTTAAAGGAGACGAAGAAGGCCTCCGATCTCCTGGTGGGCGCTGTCCGTTTAATGGCCCTCCTCACATCCAGCTTATGCCACCGTCTTTCCAAGGCATGAGAAGGCCAAGGGTAGAAGTTTGGCAGGATAATCTCCTGTGCCCGGTGGAACCAGGAGTTGATTTTGGGGATGAAGGAGAGATCAAGTTTCAGGATTACCTTATCCTGGTGGAAAATGCAGAGGTCAGCTCTGACAGATAAGGCCGCCATCTCAGATATGCGCCGGGCAGAAGTTACGGCGACAAGGAATGCCACCTTGAGTGTCAGGTATCTGAGGCTGGTAGTCTTCAGGGGCTCAAAGGGAGCCTCGGTCAAGGCCTGTAGTACCTTGGGGAGGTCCCAGGTGGGATATCTGTGGACAGGTGGGGGCCGCAGATTGCTGGCGCCCCTTAGAAAGTTTCGAATGACCAGATGCCGTGTCAAAGGAACTTTCTTCCCACCAGTCAGCACGGTAGATAAGGCTGCAACATGACGCCGTATAGTGCCGTGAACCAGGCCTCTGCCCAGGCCATCCTGAAGGAAGTCGAGGACCTATGGAACAGAGGTTGAGACAGGGTCAATGTGATGCTTCCCGCACCATCACACAAAAATCGCCCAGGTGGCATTGTAAATTCTTATGGTAGATTGTTTCCTGGCCGCCTGAATGGTCCGGATAACCTTCTCGGAGTAATTGTCTCTCCTCAAGAGGACCCTTTCAAGTGCCCGGCGGTCAATTGCAGCCACTGAGGCTCCGGATGGTCCAGGACCCCCTGGCTGAGGGAGATCCTCTGAGGAGGAATTCTCCAAGGTGGAGAGGCGGATAGGCTGACTAAATCCGCAAACCATGGCCTCAGAGGCCAGTAAGGAGCCACCAGGATGATCTCTGCGCCCTCCGAGATGACCTTCTGTATTACCCCTGGAAGCAAGGGAAGAGAAGGGAATGCATACAGAAGCCCGGGGGGCCAGGTGCACCTGAGGGCGTTTGAACTCTCTGCCCCCGGGGTCAGAAACCTCGTGAAATAGCGAGGTAGCTGGGCATTCAGGTGCGAAGCAAACAGGTCTACCAAAGGTGTCCTGAACCTGCGGCATATGTCCTGAAATATATCTGGGTGGAGATGCCACTCGGCGTTGTCCACTGTTGTCCTGCTCAGATAATCTGCCTGAGTGTTCGATGTCCCCGCAATGTGCTCCACCCTGAGGGAAAGGTCAGTCCGTTCCGCCCACCGACCTATCTGTAGGTACTCCTCCATGAGGCGTCTGGAGCGTGTCCCAGTTTATGTGGGCCTTTGCCGTTACGTTGTCGGTCTGAATGAGAACATGACATCCCTGCAATAGGCTCTGGAAGTATAGGAGGGCCAGGTGTACTGCCCACAACTCCATCCAATTGATACCTTGGCTAGGTCCTGTGCTGACCAACATCCCTGCGCCACTTGAGTGCCCAGGTGCGCCCCTCAGCCGAAGGCTGGCATCGGACGTGAGGATCATCCGTTCTGGCTCCGTGAAGAAGCTCCCCCTGTTGATGGCTGGGAAGATCCACCAGTGGAGAGACCTTCTGACCTCTAGAGGGACCCTGACCTTGGAGCGGGAATGAGATGTCTTTGCCCGCTGGTACGGTAATAAGAACCACTGGAGGCTTCTTGCATGGAATCGAGCCCAGGGCACTATCTGCATGCAAGACACCATTTTTCCCAATAATTGGGAGAGGGTGGCCAAGGGAACTCTGGGGTTCTGCTGGATATGAACCACTAGATCCCGGATACTGGTCCGTCTGTCCTGAGACAGGAAAAGCGGCCCCAGTGTGGTGTCTATTATGGCCCCTAACCTGGTGGATGGAGACAGGTGGCTCTTTTGATAATTTACTAGGAACCCGTGATCTTGTAGGGTTCAGATGGTCAATTAGAGACCCCCATCCAGGTAACATTGCAGTCTCACTGGGATCAGCTTCAGGTGAGCTGCAATGGCGGCCAGGACCTTGGTGAAGCACCTCGGTGCCGAGGCGAGCCTGAAAGGAAGAGCTCGGTACTGCCAGTGTCTGCAGAAATTGGCGATGTTCTGGCAGAATCGGTATGTGGAAGTAAGCCTCCAATAGGTCTATTGAGGCCAGAAATTCCCCGGGCCGAATTCCCTGCAGGATAGATACTAGGGAACTCATCTTGAACCTCCTGTAGACCAGGTGGGAGTTGAGGAGTTTTAGGTCCAATGAGAGGCCGAATCGTATGGTGTTCAACACCCAGTTGTCGGTGGTAGTTGACAGCCACTGGTCTGCAAAGAGGCTCAATCTGCCTCCTATGGGGGGAGAGACTACAGAGTCATTTCTGTTTGCGGAACTGGCGGTTACCCGTTCCACGAAATGGCCACTTGCAGAATTGACCTGACCTATCACGAGAGGAGGTCCTATCCTGCTGTCTGGACTGGCCTTGATTATAGGCTCTTCTCTGAGGAGGGTCCTCCTGGGAGTAACAAAAGGGCTTCCTCCTATAGAAAGGTGTGGACCTCCTGTCCACCCTCCGGGTAGAGGAAGGGAGGACCTTGAGCTTCTCTCTGTTTTCAATGCTCCAAAAAGCATGTCCCCATCATAGGGGGATGCAGCTAGCCTCCACTTTGTTCTCAGGTCCGTGTGCCAGTGGCGCAGCCACAGCAAATGCCTGGAAGTGACCGCTGAGGCCAAGGCCCTAGATGTGTACTTTGCGGCATTAAGTGTCGCATCTGCTGAGAACTGGGTGGCAGCTATGATCTTGTTGAGGTCTTGGTTCAAACGGGTCTCCTGGGGTGGCAGTCTCGACTGCATTTCCTGGAGCCAAATAAGCGATGTCTGACTGAAAAAGGATGCCGCCGAGGCGGCCTGAATAGCCCAGGCAGCTGTCTGATGAGTCTTTCTGAATGCCGACTCAAATTTCTTGTCCTCCGGTTTCAATCCCTCCGTGACGTCTCCCGTCATGTAAAGTGAGGAGGAGGCCAGAGCTGCCACAGGGCTGTCTACAGATGGAAGCTGTAACATCTGTGTGAAATTAGGAGCCATGGCATAAAACTTCCTGTTATTCCCACTAGGGGTGGGAATGGACACCGGGTTGGCCCATTGTTTTTGGACAACGTCCATGAATAGTTTAGGAGCCGGGATGAAGTGTTGTTCAGCCACAGGTTCAGAAAACAATCCCTGGCAGTCTCCGGGTCAACGGGCGTTTCATCCTCCGTTAGGCGGGCCGTAGCCTTCACCTTGTGTAACAGGGACTTAAACAGTCCTGGAGGGAATAAGCCAGTAAAAGCAGGGGTATCGGGGGGGGAATCCCCTCATCGTCAGATAGATTGGGTTCTCTCAAGATTTCCTCCCTCGGAAGGAAATCGTCCTCGTCTCTGGAATGGGAAGCTGATCCCTGGGGAGGGGTTAAGCTGGCAGAGGGAGAGACCCGTGACTGGTGGGACAACGATTCCAATACGATTGATGCGGAACGTTGTTGCCTGAGGCCCGCTGCTATGCCCTTGGAGATATAAAGGGATTGGGTCCCCTCTGGCAAATTAGTCAAGGGGCTCTCAGAGTACCTTGCTGTGGCTCCTTGGGTTTCCTCCGGGTCAGGTGCCCTGGAGTGCCCAGGCTGAGGCGTCACAGATGCCATGCAGGCAAAGGGGTCATCGCCTCCGGTCTGTTCTCTGCCCTCCAGGGAAGTCGGGCGAGGAGATGGTTCCGGAGACCAAGCCTGTGGAGAGAGCACTGGTTGTTCCTGTAAGGAGGAACGAGAAGCATAGTGGTCACTGCAGAGGGACCTGAGCTCTCTGGATGCCTGCTCTCCCAGGGCTTCTTGTCTGACTGACTTGTCTTTTGCCTTGGATGACTGCTTCCCTTGGCCCCTTTGTGCGACTTGCCGGGTGCCTTCCTGCTTACTGAGGCTTGCACCTGCTCTCGTGCAGGGGAACGATCTGCCATCTTAAGGCGACGGTTTGCACTGGAGACAGTGACAAGGTCACTGGCAACTGTGGCTGAAAGGTCTAGAGGTGGAGGTCCTGCCGGACAAACCGGACTAGCCAGCACACACAATGGATTAATGCCTTGTTAGCTAAGGCTCAGATGGTGGCGGTCCTGCCGGGCAAGCCGGGCTAGCCAGGACACACAATGGATTGATGCCTTGTTTGCTAAGGCTCAGGAGGTGGCGGTCTTGCCAGGCAAGCCGGGCTAGCCAGCACACACAATGGATTGATGCCTTGTTTGCTAAGGCTCAGGAGGTGGCGGTCTTGCCAGGCAAGCCGGGCTAGCCAGCACACACAATGGATTGAAGCCTGTTGTTGAAGGCTTAAGGTGGTGGCGGTCTTGCTGGCGAGCCGGAACTAGCCAGCACACTCACACGCAAATGCACTACCTGAGAAGGTGGTCAGGGGGCGGCGTTCCCAGGGGAGCCCTGAGGTAGCCAGCACCTGCGTGCCAAAAAGAAGCTTGCTTAGTGACCCGCTGCTAGGCCTCAGAGAGTGCCTAGGTGAGGGAGAAGATTTAGGCACCAAAGTGCAATCAAAATGGCCACTCGGGCTCTCAAATGGCCGCCGCAGATACTGGAGCTAAGCAAGGGCGCACGAAACAATGGCCAAGGGAGCAGATAGGGACTCCCAAGTAAACCAGGGAAGGCCCCTGTGCCAGCGTCTCCGCTGTCAACTAGCGGTGTCCTATTTGGAGATCGAGGGACAAGGTGCGATGCGTCATCACTAAGTGGGTTGGCTGCGACGCTTAGTGACCAATCTCCGGAGCTATCGAGATGAAAAAGGCCGCAGAAACTGCCCATGGGAGCAAGGGACAGAAGCGCGAATCGGCAGTCACTAACTGGATCGGCAGTGCCGATTAGTGATTGCGCGCCAAAAACTGCTTCGGAGTTGTCGGAGTCTTCAAAATGGCCACCGAGGCTGTTAAGGCTCAAGCGGCTAAGGAGAGCAGCCACGGGTGCAAGGGCTCCAAGTCCCAATAATACAGCAAAATCCGAAAAAATGCTCCCATGGCTTCAATTAAGCCTGATAGCGGCGGGGCGCAGAGGCAACGAGGCCAACCACTGCTGGAAAGCAGCCCGATAGCTTCCTCCCGTTTATTTTTATTTTTTTTTAATTTCTTCTTTTTTGATAATGGAGTGGCCGAATTAGAAAGAATAAACCTGAATCCAGAAGTCCGGATGTCCAGGAATGGCTTTTGCTAGAGCGAATCTGCAATGCGACTTCTTTCAGATCTGACTGAGTCAGAAACTGGGCATGTGCAGAGAGGCAAGGAGGAGTGGTCGAAAAAACTAGACTCAGTAACTAGGCAGATCAGACTGTAGCAACCCATTCCTGGACTATCCCACAACTACACTGGAGAAAAAGGGAAAAATCAGAATCAAGACGTTAAACATATCAAGCAGTTGTGTGCAGCTGTACAGAGGTTTTATGAAGTAGCTCTGTATATGCAGGCACATAACAATTGAGACCTTAAGATAGGGAAGTATAGTAGTATATTATAGTAGTATAGTATTTGACCCTTAAAAGGGGGATGAATGGTAAGGGGATGGTAGTAACAAGTGGGATTCAGAGATAAATGTGGGTATGTGTATCTTTTATTAATTTAGATCCATATTCAACATGAAAAGCAGACATAATTACCCGTTATGAGAGGGAGGGAGGGAGGGATAG
>QLTV01002820.1:590442-615346 GCA_003457575.1 Thermophis baileyi
TCAACATCTCTTTTGTCTTCACCATAGTGTAGTTTGGAGTGTGACTGTTTGAGGTTGTGGACAGGTGTCCTTTATACTGATAACAAGTTCAAACAGGTGCCATTAATACAGGTAATGTGTGGAGGACAGCGGAGCCTCTTAAAGAAGAAGTTACAGGTCTGTGAGAGCCAGAAATCTTGCTTGTTTCTAGGTGACCAAATACTTATTTTCCACCATAATTTGCAAATAAATTCTTTCCAAATCAGGCAATGTGATTGTCTGGATTTGTTTTCTCATTTAGTCTCTCATAGTTGAGGTCTACCTATGATGTCAATTACAGGCCTCTCTCATCTTTTTAAGTGGGAGAACTTGCACTATTGGTGGCTGACTAAATACTTTTTTGCCCCACTGTACGTGGACATCCATTTTGCTTCATTTCAGCCGCTGGAACTTATTGACTCTATATACTTACTGCCAATGATTTTCACTTTTTTCCCCTTGATTTTTAACCTGCTTTTTCTCCCTGATGTTGGATCAAGATCAACTTTCTTTAAATTAAGTCAAGTTAATCATAGATGGCAAATCTTTATATCCAAACTGTTCCTGAGAACAGAGATCTGGACCAACCTAATTGTATGCGGATGACTGCAGGTTTTTAATAATTCTTCCCTACAAAATATGTCTCAGAACAGATGTGTCTAATTCGCGGCCCATGGGCCGCATGTAGTCCTGGACAGCTAGTAATGTGGCACCACAAGACCATAAAAGTATAAAAATAATAAAGGAAGTTTGATTTGTATATACATTAACTATATTATATATTTTATATGCGGCCCAACAAAATTTCACTTTGCTCAATGTGGCCCAGGCAGGCCAAGAGGTTGGATAACCATGTTCAGCTTGACGAATTTGATGCCAACTAAAATGGCACTCAAGATCAACAGAGAACAACTGCAACTTCTCAATACAAAGGCGGTAGCACAAGGCTATTATTATTCAAATATATGGATAGCTGGAAAAATGGCATTTAAAATAGTGGTTAAATGTATTGCTTAAACAACAGAAAGATTAGTACCTGAAATCCCCGGTACTATTGCCTGGTACACAATTTCTTAGACAAGTTAAAGTAAATTAGAGGTAGCTAAGCTTGCAACTATTGTTCTTTTTATTTTAACACCTCACAGAACTAGACATGAAAGACACATGTACCCCTAAGTCAGCCACTAGATTGCATTCATTACCTGTTGATCTGTAACTGGACGTTGCTGAACTATATCATGGCTCACAGAGCCCTTTTTAGCTTGTATTCTGCCTGGTGGAGGAGGAATTGCACCTGAATAGGAAGATGAGTTATCAGCATCTGAAGGATATAAGGATGAATGCCTTAATTCTTGCTCATTCTTTGACATCACAAATCGGGGTAGGGGGAGGTCTTTGACTGTCAAAATAAGATGACATGGATTAAGAAACTTATATTACAAAATTCCTTTGACTAATAAATTAAAATATAATTTTACTTTAAGCTGTTGCTAAAATTCTTTGTTAAATCATATTGTATTACTATGAAAATAACTAAGATTGCGACAGTTCAGTTAAGATCCAAAGAACAATTATCTTTAGTATCAGTATTTTCAAATATAGAAACATCAATACAGGTAATCCTCGACTTACAATGGTTCATTTAGTGATTGTTCAAAGTCACAACACTGAAAAAAATGACTTAAGACCAGTTTTCACAGTTATGATCTTTCCAGTATCTTCATGGTCACGTGATCAAATTTCAGACGCTTGGCAACTGGTTCATATTTATTACCGTTGCTGTGTCCCAGGGCCATGTGATCCCCTTTGTGACCTTCTGACAAGCAAAGTCAATGGGGAAGCCAGATTCACTTAAGAACCAGGTTACAAACTTATCTATTGCAGTGATTCACTTAACAACTGAGGCAAGAAAGGTGGTAAAATGGGCAAAATTAACTTAACAAATGTCTCACTTAATGTCAGAAATTTGGGACTCAAATATGATCGTAAGTTGAGGACTACCTGTAGTTCAATCTAAATATAAAATTTAAATATTTTAATAGGGATAATTTATTTTCAAAATTTCCTGAAACTTTAAAACACATCTTTTTATCATTTAATATTTTGTGTTTGTTTGTTAACAAACATCAGAAAGCATTTAATTCATAAATTTAGATACAGGAGTGCTGTAACAGCGAGAAGCTTCCATGAAATAAGAAAATTTAACTTTTAATACAATGTACAAACATATGTAGTTTTGAATCATTTTTGTCAATAAATAAATGAACAAGTTTAATGTTTTTGAGTCATTTGTTTAATTGGGTTCTCTTGATCTAGTTTTAGGACTTGTGGGTAGAACAGATGATGTTTTAGGTCACATTTATGCAGAAATATTGAAAATTCAAAAGGATCCACAAACCTTTAAAAAACACTGTATGTATTTGCATCTAAACAATAAGACATAGTATCTTAAGAAGATGTATCACAGTAACTTAACGCTGAGCTTACTTGTATCAATATTACAACTTCCCAAATCCAAATTTAAAACATTTTAAAGCAGTCTTGACCAACTAAGCTGGTGAAGCTTGATTCTCAGGAAGAGAATCAAAATAGTTTCAACTCAGATTCGTGGAAAAGCTTGCATCTATTAATGGAACAATTGATGCTTATTTTAACAGCAAGCTCTCAAGTTTGAAAAGTGTAGTGTTGCAGCTATCCTCCTACCCAATAGCACTTTTTAAAATATTTAATCCACTGCAAATTTTTTGATATCTATGGAAGTATCATAATCTGGGCTTTTAGCTTGATAATTCCAAAAGCACCTCAAGCACATAACAGCATAATATCTGAGTAGCCAGGTATTAGAATGCACACGTTTCTCTGCTTGTGCTTTTTTCCACCTGCTTCTATACTTACTGACAATGAATGCAGAAATCTTACTAGGCATTACTATTTCATTCTTCTGTAGGTTCACTTATTTATTCCTATTTCCCACTACAGGAAAAATGATTAAATAAGCACAGACTTTGAGAATAAGTTAAAGTGAAAATCAGGCCAAGCTGTTTGACATTCCTTTTCATATTAAAAACAAAATTCTGCATTTTCCCTTACACTTAAAAATGCATGACAATCTTAAGGCTGAAAGGTTTACGCATACTTCCCCGAAAATAAGTCCTCCCCCGAAAATAAGACCTAGTGAAGGGGGTGGGCGTGGCCAGCACAGGAGGCAGCCTTTCCCTTCCCTGGTCAGCTAATGGCAGCTGGGTCCCTTAATCGCGACCCGCGGATCAGCTGAGCTGATCTGGAGCTGCCTCTCGTTCTATCTCTCTGGCCACCTGGAGGTGTTTCTTGCACAGTCTTGCCAGCCCCAGCCCCAGCCCTGCCACGGCACCAGGCAACCTCGCAGCTGAGGGCCACTCGTCGAGTCCCAATCCGGGGCTCGCCATACCTGGAGGTGGTGGTGGCACGAAGCTGCAACCATTGGAGCTGGTGAGTCCAATGCCGAGCGAGGCTGTGGGACAGGTCAGGACAGCTCCGGCCAGTTGCTCATCAGCACGCCGCTCTCCTGGCCGGGTCTGGCCGTGAGCAGCACCGGAAGGCAACGGCGACGGGACATCCGGTCACAGCGGCATGGCCGGGCTGACGGCATGGTGCAGAGTCCTGGGAAGCATGGCTGGAAGCGCGTGTACGGCCACAGGGGTGTACAGCTGACGAGCGGCTGTGTTGCGCTGCTGCCGGAAGTCCTGTCGCTGCCGTCTCCTCCCTGTTCTTCGCGCCGGCCACGCACCTCGTTGCCTGCCGGTGCCGCTTGCGGCCAGACCCAGCCAGGAGAGCAGCCTGCTCACGAGCGGCTGGCAGGCGCTGTCCTGACGTGTCCCACCGCCTCGCTCGTCGTTGGACTCACCAGCTCCGATGGTTGCAGCTCCGTGCCCTCCCCACCACCACCTCCAGGTATGGCGAGCCCCGGATCGGGACTCGACAAGGGGCTCTCGGCTGCGAGGTTGCCTGGTGCCATGGCAGGGCTGGCAAGAGTGTGCAAGAAACACCTCCAGGCGCCCAGAGAGATAGAATGAGAGACAGCTACCAATCAGCTCAGCTGATCCGTGGGCCTCGGTTAAGGGGCCCAGCAGCCATGAGGTGACCATGCTCACCGCCTCCTCCACCTCAAAAAAACATAAGACATCCTCGAAAATAAGGCCAAGCACTTATTTCGGGGGTCAAAAGAAAATAAGACCCGGTCTTATTTTCAGGGAAACACGATTATATATATATATATCTTTTTTTGTTGCTCAAGAGCTGGAATTCTGTGATTGTTCCACTTTCTTGTGATAGTAAGAACACTAACATAAGTCATGCGTGAGACACAGTTTTAGGAACTAGCCCAGTAATATATCATAGTCAGACAACAGGCATATTTTTAAATTTGATTTTAATATTATTTCAAGGCTTACCAGAATTTAAACTTTCCATTCGTAGTGGAAACCCAGACTGAGCCACTGCAACAAGTTTCAAAGCAATGTAGAATTGGCTTCTTCCGAAGTATCCAAGTCTAGTTGCACCACAAAGTTCCATGATCTACAGACAGATCAATATACATAATGTGAGATTGTATCTGTCTATAAAGCTTAGTATTAATATATGCATTCTATGAAAGGAATAAATAATTCCAAAATCCAAAGTTAATGATACTGAGCCATTTCTCAATAGCTACATATTGTAATAAGACAATTTTGCAATGCATGGGTGCATATTACTTATTAATTTCCTCATAGATAATATGCATGCAGCATTGCACAGTGTAGTCATGCATTTCTAACTGTAATGAAAAATTTGGCAATCTTAAATGTACTTGTTAATAGCCACTGATTCAAAGAAAATAAAATCCACAAAAAGGGCAACAGAATATCTATAGGTGACTGAAATCATATGAATATTCACTACAAATTGCAGCCCTTTGTTTAGCAACGATTCTGTTCATCAATAATGCTAAAATATTATAAGGTACCAATTTCCAAGTTTCTGCTCAATATTTAACTTAAGTATGTTTTATGGTACTTAACAGTTCATATTCCTGTTCAGTAAAATATCTTAATTTTGCCAGTTTGAATACTAGTACCCAATATTTGTTAAGGCAATATATTTTGCTGTTTCCACCAGAAAAAGAACCTCATTTTTATTAATTTCTGAGAATCTCAACTTCAGTTTTTAATCATAAATTTTTCTGACAGCAGCATGCTGTACAAGCAAATCTACCAGAAACAATCTGTAATGATCTGACTGACAATATCAACATCAAGTCAATTAGCTATGGGAACCATTACTGCTCAGCAACTTCACTGAAAATTTTGTTTGAAGCATTCTAGAATCTGTCATACCAGATAAAAAAGCTGGGTACTCAAAACCTGAATTATAACAGTAGTAATAAAACTGATGCAGTTTGGTTTGATTTAATTTTAAAAGGTTCCAGTACACAAAAGGTTTACCTAGATAAATATATATATATAAAAACTATACAATAAATTTAATATAAAACAAAATGGTCTTCTGATGCAACATAAAAAGGGTGGAATACAATATGTCTTGCTGTGACAAAATATATTTCACAGGCTTGTCCATTAAGTCATCAGGCATCAAGTTCAATTTGGAGAGGTCTTTATTTTAGCTAAGAAATACCACTGAATTCCTAGAGACAGCAGAGAAAGGACTATCTGTAAGAGATATTTTATCATAATATGACTAGTAGACTACAAGCAATCTCTCTTCTTGTGTAAGTTTAGTCTCTGCAACAATTTCTACAAAAGCTGCAAATGAATGTATAATAGCATTGCAGGATTAGGCACATTAAGCAAGATTAATTCAATCCCATAAACTCCCACAATATTTTGGGCTGGAAATTGAGATAACTATGTTTTTTCTGACTCTAAACATCGTATTGATTCCAAGTTTTTTCATTAATTAGTTGATAAATGCTTTAAAGACAGGAGTCCCTAAGTAGGTAAGTTCTTCATATTCTTGAATTCTTTTTGTAATATGTAAAACACACACATTAATTGTATCTTACTTTAGAGTAACTATATTTATATTCTAGATTTTTTAAAAAAATTGTTATCAGAAACGTAAGGCAGTAGTAACTGAAACATTATCCCAATAATTGCAAGAAACCCAAGTGCTATTTAAGTATAGCTCATAAAGTTCTAGTTCAATTAATAGCAGCTAAACATGATACAGCATTTTAAGTGACTACTTATTGCATCAGATGTACCCATAGCTGTACAATTTTCTAAAAATACCATTAAAAGAAATTCTTCACATTTGAACCGTAAGGTAAAATTTGCTTTTACATATATTAAACAAATTTGCTTTTACATACATTAAACAAGTTCGGGAATAGACATACCAACCATGGATTCTGGATTTTTTGCCCAATCCCTTAACAATAGCTCTGTTGTAATTCATCCTAAGCAGGGAGCTTAGGATGGAAAAGCTGGAAACATTGTAAGACATTGTCTTACTGTCTTATAGAAATGCAATTGGAGGGGTTTTTTCCCTGGATATTTTTCTACGCAGTTCTTAGCTACATATGGACCTTTTTTTAAACACCTGAACTCTCTCGATCCCTACCAGATGTTGTTCACTTTTCAGAAAGTTAGTCTGCTGATGGACAAACAGATGGCATGATGGTCCAGTTGCTTTTACATAAAAATAAAATAAAATTTTATATACGTCTGTCCACTAATCACTCCATACAGGTAATCAAATATTTAATCTATGAAGTTCTAACAGAATGCACTGAACTTTTTGCTCACATGAAACGAAACTGCCTAAGCTTCCACTACATTTTCTTCATAGAATAGAAATGATGGACACCTAATTTGACCCCATTTTTATTTTCCATAATTCCTGTTTTGCATTACTGATAGGCTAAAAAGAGGCATAGTCCAAGCTTCCCTTATTTATTCCACTGGGGTTCTCTGTTAATAATTTTTCTACTGCATGCTTTCTTTTCAACTAGATTCCAAAAATAGAAGATAGTTTACTTATTGATAGTTCACCTTATTTAGAACTGGATCTTAGGCGATAACTAGCAACAGATGTAGCAACAGTAAAACAGTATTTACCGGTAGTGTTTCTCTCCATTCTGAGTACAAGCACAAACCATATGAAATACTACAGCAATCAGTGAAGCAATCATTACTTGAAGAGTTATACAGCTAAAAATGAACTGTATTATTATGTGGGCTGCTGGACATTTATGCAATATGCATTACAATGAGATGAGTTAAAGCTAAATGCAATATTCTGAATCAACACAGGATAAATTCTAATTTTTAGGGTTTTTTGTCAAATTTTGTCAAGTTTTTGTCCTAGCCCACTTCTGAATGTTTTACAAAGTATGCAATTTCCCATTTCAAACTTTTAAGAACTTCATTGTAAACAATTAAAACACAGCAGAAATGTATATGTATGTGTATATGAGTCAGAGTAGCATCTATTTTGACTAATATACATAATATTTTGACTAATTTATAAATGTATCATAATTTTCATATATGAGCATACATGGCAAACAGTCACATGCACATTTATTAATGTTCAAAGTCAGGGGCTTTTTTCAAATAGAAAAAGCAATTAATCAAATGATCTAATGATCTAATGGATCTGAAAAACATAAAGACCTTATACTGATGAGACATCATAAAGAACTCTGAGAGCTACCTCACCTTTACCAAACAACAAATTTGGGGACACAATACTACCTTGAATAGTAATAGGCATCCTAGTGCCCATTAGATGCTTTGGACACTATTCTTTTTACAGCACGGCCAAAGGCAAAAAAGATTGTGGTAGATACAGTCCAAAGTACTTAGAGGGCATCTGGCTACATATGTGGACTTAAAAGGTTTAAGTGAAAAACCCTGCTTAAAATGTACTTAAAACCAAAAACAGGTGTCCCTCTCAAAAGAGGGGAACTAACATTTACAATGAATAAATACAAAGCAATAAACATAGCTACTAATCTTCATAATATAAATGCTTACTGATAAAAGTGATAAGCTGGAAAATAAAAGCAAACAGAAGAACATATACAATGTGCTTGAATAGTGACAGAATTGAATCTATTTTGACAGTTACAGAAGATGTGGATCTCATTCAAGTGTAACTAAAACTCTTTTAGTTTTAAAAAAGTTAAAACCCTTTTAACACAACAATTGTATTCATAAGCAAATTCAGCAAGTTTTGTCAAAAAGTTATCTTTTAGACATGTTCCAGTTAGTCAAGATTCAAGGCCATGCCCATTTCATACAAGGGGCAAATATGGTCTTCTCTACTTGTTTGTTGGCAACAATTGTGTAATACACAGTTCAGGCTTTCAATAGATTAAAATAATGTAACAACATCTACTTACTAACCATATCATTAATAGATACATTTGTTTTGCCTCATGAGAGCCCTGCCACAGCATGCTAAAATATAATACACTGCCTGCTTTTTATTTGTTCAAGTTAAGGAAATAATCAGTTACTGTCCAAAAGAGTTGGAAGCACTAATTGTCACTGACCTATTTCAGTGCCTTAAATTTTCAATAACTTCAAAAAGAAGTTGGGCTGCATTCTACATTTAATAAAAAAAAAAATAAGGCACTGATACAGGTTAACAACAACTACTGCTTCTTACACTTTGGGATAGTAATCAAATGATGATGATCAAGTCACACCAATGACCTCACACTTACAAAACCCAAACCACCGAATGTCTTTGTGCAAACTACTGGAATGAGCTAGTGGAATAAGTAAAAGTTCAGCATATCAGATTGGGAAAGGCAGTATTATGCCACTTTCTATGAAGTAAAAAAAATGTGTTTTTCAAAATATTTAGTATGGTTCCATACTCCCAGAAAGAATCCAAGGAAAAAAATGAAAACAGCTGCACTAAATTTCAAAACATACATTCCTAACTTATAAGGTATAGTTTACCTAGCTAAGCTACCTTATCTAGCTAAGATTATAAAGCATCCACTCCATACCATGAAACTCCATACCAGCAATTCAGAGTATTGGGCACAACAAAACTGAGAAAAGGATTACCATATAGTTAGATTTAATACTAGCGAAGTAGAAAAAAGGCAAATGTTGTTTCTGTGTTACCTTTAAGCGCTACTTCCACTCAAAAGTTATAGGAAAAAAGTCTTGCAGTTCTAAATTCCTTGGAAACACCTATCTTCATATTTAGTTTCCAATTAAATGGTCTCCTTATTTTATTACCTTTGCGGAAGACTTCGGGATTTAAAAAACAAACCAAGCGATGAACGTCATACCTTGCTGTCGTTAAGTGCTGATCTTGCAACTGGGAAAGAAGAAGTGCAAAAGTGCTCGAGCCTTGGGGCTGCAACCGAAAAGGCACCACCAGCTTGCACCGCCTGCTTCGCTCGGTGGTGTAATTGCAGAAATGGACCCGCTTTTCCTTAAAAATCCACCTCCCCCCATACCCCAAGCGACCCTCCCGCTGCAGCTGGAGCTCAAAAGCCTGGAGGGGAAGCAGGAATTCCCCGTTGACGCTTCCCTTAGCCGAGCCTCCCCCCCCCCGCCGAGGTCAAAAGCAGCAGTCTGGGGTCGCCTTCAGGTGGGGCCAGGTGGAAGGAAGGAGACGGAGGCAGCGGCTTACCTGCATGACTATCTCGTTGGGTAACTGCGCGGCGCGGAAAAGCTCCAGGACCCGCCCGTTGGACGCCACTTTCTTGGTGCTCTCCGTGTCGCAGTAGGAGAAGAGGTCGCAGTAATAGCGCTGCTCCGTTTCACTCAGCGTTAAACCCTCCATCTTACACCGGCCCCGCCCTGCCCCGGGGATCGATCCTACAACGGGGTGGAGTGAAGGAGGGAGCCGGGGCCGCGCTCGCACGCGCGAAGCCGCCGCCGCCGCCTCCTCCTCGCGCCAGTAGCGGCCGGGGAGGGGGGGGGAAGGAGGCCTTCCGCAAAAAAAAAAAAAAAAAAGGAACAAGCGCGCGCGCGTGTGCCTTTCGCCGCCTCGGCTGTCGCTTGTTGATCTGGAACCTGCCTGCCCGACCAGAGTTGCGGAGGAAGGTTCCAATCCAGAGGAAGCCTGACGACAGGGGGAGGAGGGGGCGTGGCCGCGCGTGCAAAAGCGAAAAAAAAAAGCGCCCAGCGCTGAGTCGGTCAAAGTCTCCTAATAAAGTTTCTGTACGTTTCTTTTCCGTGCCTTTGGCCACGCCCATTTTCCCTCCCTCGGGCTCTCTGGGGTAGGCGCGCGCAACCAAGGGGCGGACGGATTTAATTCCGCTCCCGGAAAAGGAGAAGGGGAAAAAAAGGGCTACCCGAGATCTCGCGCACAAGACCCGGATGCGAAGCTGAGAGAAGGTTTAGCTCTTCTCTCCGCTTTCTCATACAACAGAAGTGTTGGGGAGGGGCGGGAAGAGAGAGAGAGAGAGAGAGAGAGAGAGAGAGGCGGCTAATATCGTCCTCTGACGGTCTGGAGGTCTACTACAGTATTCCAGAGTACTATAGCGCCTTGTGGATGTCTAAATTTTGGAGCTTGCTCGTGCGATCAGCTGAAGATGAAACAAGCATATCTTAAAGGGAGTCTGCTGGGGATGACTGGTTCTCCTACTCTGGGGATGATAGGAACTGTAGTCCAACATAAGTGAAGGACACCAGATTAAAGAATATATTTATTCTTTGATTTGTTGTACTCCACTTGGCAATACCTTATCAAAAGCACTTGCCTAAAATTAAAAAGAACACAATATTAAAAATTAAAAGCCTATATTTAAATTTAACAAAAGATTGACAAAAAAAGATGTGGCTTTACAGATTTTTCTAAATATAAAGTACAAATAAAAAGTGACACCCTCAAGAGGATGTTGACTTCTGTTCACACCCAAGCGGTTTACTTGGCAATGGTACCAAAGTGATTTGCCATGGATATCTGGGATGTTTTCCAATTTCCTAATCTAGCCGACGGTCCTGATATTGCCTGGCAGTTTCTCATTCAAATTCTAACCACATTTGATCTTGCTTAGTCTGAGCTTTTTAAAAGCTTGGTTGGGTGCTGCCATTAGAGGCAAATGGAGTTCCTGCAGTATTTTTCACATCTTGGGGGGCAGCACAGAAGGCTTCCCACATGCCAGAAAGGGTGGCCTCCGATTATTGTGCAAGGGTATCTTCAAAAGTCCATCTGCTTCAAAAGTTAACAGCCAGAGAAGAAACGAAGGAAAGCAGGCTGAATGGAAGGAAGAGACAGTCCCTCAGATCAGAGGTTTTCAATTTATTTCAGGCCATTGAATCTATTTTTAAAAAAACCCTGGAACCCCTTATTGAGAGGAATGGGACATTTGGATGTCAGAGGATAAACCCTGATCTTTCCAATATAACTTAGAAAAATTGCTATAGATATGCCTAAAAAAGAGCATTGAGGCAGATATACACGGCTAAGCACATTAAAGTTTTCTTTCCCTAGGGAACCAACCGTAAATACCGTCAGTTTTTCATACCTCGATGCTATTTTTCAGGGAGATCCAGAACAATTTTTCTATGTAACTGAAAGGAAAAATCCCTGTACACAAGAGATTAATGGGGAAAACCACCACCACTACAAGGATATAAGTTTAGGTCTTTGTGTGGAGCTCTTTTCTCAGTCCCACAGAACCCATTTAATTTTCCATGGAACTTAGGATTCCACAGAATCCAACCTGCAAAACCTCACCTTAGATAGGGAGATCTATGAACCAGTACAAGGGAAGCCAGTGATGGCATGCATCAGTGGTGGGATTCAATTTTTTTTTACTACCAGTTCTGTGGGCGTGGCTTGGTGGGTGTGGCATGGCTTGGTGGGCTTGGCAGGGGAAGGATACTGTAAAATCTCCATTCCCACCCCACTCCAGGGGAAAGTTACTGCAAAATCCCCATTTCCTCCCGACCAGCTGGGACTCAGGAGGCAGAGAATAGATGGGGACGGGGCCAGTCAGAAGTGGTATTTACCGGTTCTCCGAACTACTCAAAATTTCTGCTACCGGTTCTCCAAACTACTCAAAATTTCTGCTACCGGTTCTCCAGAACTGGTCAGAACCTGCTGAAACTCACCTCTGGCATGCATGATAGCGTCATCATACAAATGCTCAATTTGTGTTAGGTATTGGACATTAGTATGTAGTGGCATTTGCCTGGTGATATCATTTTATTTTGTTTGGTGATATCATGTACAGGTATTTGATTTACAATCCTTTGTTCAGAGACTGTTTGAAGTTACAATGATGTTGAACAAAGGGACATGTGTACGGTTTAGTTATGGCTATTGCAGTGCCCCCACATGCGTGATCAAAATGTGGCTACTTGGCAGCCCGCCTGCACTTATGATAACATGGGCTTTATAGTTCCCACCTGCCTATCTTCCCTCTACCTATGCCATTTTGCTGCCCCTGTGCTCTACCACACCAGCCGATCTTCACTATTTTCTTCCCGTTGCTGATGAGGCATGCCCAGTCTGGCTGCTGAATCAGTGAAAGTCAACACCAGCTAAAGAACTGGCAGCTGTGATTTTATGTTGTGTATGTAATAAATTTATGTCTGCATTACTATTACTATTAATCTTCTCATCGGTCCTATCACCCATCTCCCACTTATGACTGTTGCTTGTATCCTTACGATTTATATTGTTTCCTAGTATGATTTGATTGCTTATTTGTACCCTATGACTATCATTAAGTGTTGTACCTTATGATTCTTGATGAATGTATCTTGTCCTTTTATGTACACTGAGAGCATATGCACCAAAGACAAATTCCTTGTGTGTCCAATCACACTTGGCCAATAAAGAATTCTAATGTAATCCAATCCAATCCAATCCAATCCAATCCAATCCAATCCAATCCAATCCAATCCAATCCAATCCAATCTAATCTAATCTAATCTTGCCTCACAACTCCCATTAATGAAATTAATTTTAAATATTGACTTTTTCTTTCCTTCCAGGTGGTTTTTCTTTTACTTTCCAGATAAAAAATTTCTGTTAAGCATTGTTAAAGCTTATATTATCACCAGGTTGTGGAGAAAACTTGAGCAGAGTTGAGAAGAGAATTTCCTTTCAACTGGTTCCACCCCATCAGCAATTCAAACCTAGCCAGCCTTTTCACTCCCCACCTCAACTCAAGATTCCAGCACAGACAAATAGAATAGAATAGTATAGAATAGAATAGAATAGAATAGAATAGAATAGTATAGAATAGTATAGAATAGTATAGAATAGTATAGAATAGAATAGAATAGAATAGAATAGAATAGAATAGGAATTTTTTATTGGCCAAGTGTGATTGGACACACAAGGAATTTGTCTTGGTGCATAGAGAGTTGGCTCTGAATATGACAACAGTTCCCAAGACACTTTATGCTTCTTGCTAATATTAATATCATTCCTTCCTTAGAATTTAATTTAAATTGGGAACCATTTATGCACTACAGGTAGTCCTTGACTTACGACCATTCCTTTAGCAACCAAAGTTACAACCATGCTAAAAAAAAATGACTGGTCCTTGAACTTACAGCAATCACAGAGCCTCACAGTTATGTGATTGCCATTTGCAACCCTCCCAGCTATATATGTACAGAATTAGTGTTATAGTGGTTAAAGTGCTAGCCTATGAGCAGAAAGACCCAGGTTCTCTAGCCCTCCTTTAGGCAAGAAATCCAGCTGAGTTGTTTTGGGCCAGCTACTGCTTTTCAGCTCTAGACTAGGAAGTGAAAAAACACATCTATTTACCACCCATTGCTGGACCAATATGGTCAATTATTATCCATAATCTTCATTTAAAAGACCAGCCTGCAGCACATTGACTTGGAATGATAATATAGAAAATATGGGCAAATGAGAATAGAATATAGTAGAATAGAGTAGAATAGAGTAGATTAGAATTCTTTATTGGCTAAGTGTGATTGGACACACAAGGAATTTGTCTTAGGTGCATATGCTTTCAGTGTACATAAAAGAAAAGATACATTCGTCAAGAATAAAAAGATACAACAGTGATAGTCAAGGTTACTAATAAGCTAGTGGATCCTATGTACTTCTGATAGTGTGGTTGAATCCAACAGAAAGTGCAAAGTAATCCTATGCACACTTACTGAAGAGGACATTTCATTACAGGTAGTTCTGGTCTTACGGCCACAATTGAGACCAAAATTTCCATTGCCAAGCAAGACAGTTACTAAGTGAATTTTGCCTCATTTTACAACCTTTCTTGCCACAGTTAAGTGAATCACTGCAGTTGTTAAGATAGTAACACGGTTATTAAGAGAATCTGGCTTTCCCACTGACTGCTTGTAGATGGTTGCAAAAGGTGATCACATGACCTCAGGACAGTGCAACTATCATAAATACATGCCAGTTGCCAAGCACCTCAATTCTGATCACATGACCTTGGGAATGCTGCAATGGTCGTAAGTGTGAAAAACGGTCACAAGTCATTTTTTTCAGTGCTGTTGTAGCTTCAGGGGGTCACTAAATGAATGATTGTAAATTGAGGACTACCTGTATCATGAATAAATCTTAGGATACAGCCACCATATCCCCATAACATTAGGTTACAGTTGCCTCAATAATTGCTTTTTAAGGAGGTATCTCCTCGTATCTCTGGCCTTTAACTTTGGGTTTCTCGTTCTATTGGAGATATATTTTCCATCTTCTGTAGTCCATACAAACCTTGCTGAACGCATGAACTGGCTGACTTGGTCAAGCAATCATTTTTTTATTTATTTATTTATTTTAGCAAAATTTGTATGCCGCCCAACTCCCGAAGGACTCTGGGCGGCTCACAGTAAATAAAAAAAGACAGCAATAGAAACAATTTAAAAATACATCAATATTAAATATTAAATCAATATTAAAATAAAGCATTCACACAAACATACATGGGCCAATCAGTCCACTATGATGAAGTGGCAAGAACAGAAATGTGTCCGGCAACTTTTGGCCGCTGTCTGCATGCTACCTTTCCAGTCACTTGATTTTCTTCTATTGCTGTTCGGATTCGTGCTACTGAACTAACATGACCACAGGAGAAAAGCAGCACCAGCAGCAACAGCAACAGCAACAGCGTAACTAAAGAAAGTTGAGGTCAGGCTTCTTTTAAACAACCTGCACATCAGTCTCAGACCCATGGGATGTAAGCTGTTTTTGAAAGTTTGTGTTCTGCAATATTGCTTTCTCTAGCCATACTGGGGCTGCTCTAATAATCTGCTTGCAGCTTGCCTCTCAGATATGATATAGGTCAACAAATGCCTCTAGAGAGATCCTGGTTTAATCTGCTACCACTAAAGCAGCACTATGATTACTTGAGAATGTGTACTAAGCTCTCTGTAAAGTAACCTGTCAATTGGGTAGGGTTTTTTTTCCTGCAATGGTCAGACAACTAGGTCTCACCAAGTTCGCAAGAGCAGTACCTATATTTAATGGTTTTGACAGGTGGATAAATTTACTGCTCTAACCATTTGGAAAACTCACCCCCTCCCAAGGCCCAGCTCGTATCTTGAGAAGTGATTGAAATCCACCAGTTACTGGACCTTAATATATCCTGCAGTGAACTGTTAGGACGTTACTGTCCCCATTTGCTGTCCCCCTTAAAGACAGAATATAAACTGGCAAAATAGGAATTAATTATGGCAGCCCACTTTTAAAGACCCTGCTGAAAGACATACAGGGCTGCAGTCCTGAAGTTGGGCCAAAAAGGAACTCCTCCATCAGGCTCATGAAAGTTCATCAGGCTCATGAAAGTTCATCATTTAAGGACTCCAGGGAGGTGGCTGGTTAAAAAAAAATATTACAGCGAGGCAATTTCAACATTCTGCCATTGTTTTCTGATCTATGGGAGGTTGATTTCACACCTGCAAGTCACTTAAGGATGCTGCATCAGGTAATGAGCACACAGGTGTTACCTAGCCCTGTTCCAAGAGACTAACATTGGCGCTTTCCCACTTGGCAAACAGAGCTTATTCTCAGGTGCCATCAGTTTAACCAAACCTCGATCTTAACCCCTCGCCTCCCCAGAAGCGTTTGCTACAGGCGTGTGGGCGGCACCTCTCCTTCCGCTCACTTTCAGTCTCGAGTGTGTGTGTGTGTGTGTGTGTGGGGAGGTTGGTCACATATTTCCTCCTCCTGACTCTCTTTCAGAGCCACACACTTCCTCCGGCACTTTGCTTTGAACGCCGCTCCTTCTCTTCTCTAGAGGTAAGTCAGTCTACCGAGGTGAGCTGGAGTGGGCATCCACAGTCAGGCGACCGACGCGCGGGAGGGTGGGAGGACGGCAGGGCAAAACTCGCAGGGTGCCCCCCGTGCAGCTGACTGCGGGGAGCCGCAGAGTTAAAGTCCGCTTCGTGGAGCTCTTGTTTCCGAGCCGGGGTCTGAGCGAGGCTCTTTGTCAGGCGGAGGGAAGGCGAGGTGGCGGCAGCCGGCACTTCCGCGCCGGCGCCATGTGATCCTCCACGCGGATGGAAAGGGCAAGGCAGGAGAATCCACCTTGGAGGGGAAAGTCCTCGGGTCCGAGAATGCTTCTCTCTCGGAGAGAGTCCACTTTGGCAGGCGCCGGCGATTGCTGGTGGGTGGGCGAGGGGGGGGGTTGTCCCAGGCGGGCTCAAGAACCAGTAGCAACCGGCGGCGCGGCTGATATTCTGCTTTGCGCAATTGGCCAGCGGGAGGGCTGCAGCCCTAGACGCTGTATTGCTTACAGCTGGGATGGGAGCCCTACAGAGACGAAGAGACTTGCTTCCAGAGAAGCAGGCTTGCTTGGGGATGGGGTTATTTATCCCATTGCTTGCCCAGCCGCTGTACCTGCTCCCTTTCGCTTTCTTAGCCCCGCCAGTCGCCTTTACGCAAACGGTTCACGCTCCTCTCCTTTGCAAGTTGCCATTTCCCTCCCGCGGCTCGTTTCCTTTGCCTGCCTTCTCTGCCAGCCTCTCCCCATCTCTGGATGCGGGGAAGCCGAGGGGCGCATAGGAACAGGTGAAAGCTGTTTTGCCAAGCTCGAGGAAGGGAACGTAAAGCGAGAAAGATGCAGAGAAGAACTTCAACTTGTTGAAAGCTTTCATTAGCTGAATACCAGAAACTCTCCATACCACATTAGAGCCATACAGCCGTTAAAGCAGCAGCCTGAAGACCAGTTTAGTCCTGCCTCGGGCATGAAGCCAACTGGGTGCCCTTGGGCCAGTCATTCACTCTCAGCCCTAGGAAGCAGGCAATGGCAAATCACTTCTGAAATCTTACCTAGAAAATTGCCTGACTTGTGAGACAGTCACTCACCGCACACACACACACACAAACAAACACACATATGACCAAATTAGGGTATGCCTTTCACCAGAAAGGAAATTACTCATCATGCTGTTCCTATCCTAACTGCAAACAAAAGAATTCAGAAAAGAATATACTCTTAAGCCACGAAGCCAATGAAAAGTCCCAGGTTCCTTTCTCCTGTAATAAATGTAAAAGACTACTGAAAATTAATCAGGCACTTGCATACTATTGCTTGCCATTCTTATTCATTTGGGAGAAGGAAGAATCTTAAGTCAGGATTCAGTTACACTTGCTCTATAACTTTTTGAAAAGGTAAACAAAAAACATTCCCTTAACATTTGAAATAATATGTACACTTAAGTAATTATCACCTGCTTCCACATCTCTACTCTTTGAAGTAAAACTAAACATGTTTGTTCACTGTTAATAACATCCCATACTTTGTGTAGAACTATAGGAGCTTGCCTGCCTGGGCTGCAGTGATACTAGTTTCTTAGGTTTAAGTCCCATCAAACTTAATGAACCTCTCATTAGACATGAATATAAAATTTAAATGTTGGGACCTCATTAAAAAAAAAAAGACAACTTCTTTTCTGAGCCGAGGTGGCGCAGTGGTTAGAGTGCAGCACTGCAGGCTACTTCAGCTGACTGCTAGCTGCAGTTCGGCGGTTCAAATCTCACCGGCTCAAGGTTGACTCAGCCTTCCATCCTTCTGAGGTGGGTAAAATGAGGACCCAGATTGTTGGGGGCAATATGCTAACTCTGTGAACCGCTTAGAGAGGGCTGTAAAGCACTATGAAGCGGTATATAAGTCTAAGTGCTATTGCTATTGCTATTGCTATTGTGGTTTTAGTGAAAAAGGCTTGTAGGAGAGATGTGTTAGACTGACAGCAAAAAATCTGGTGGGGTCTGGTTGCACTTTTTCTGATTAATATTGACATTTTCTAAAGAGAACTGCTACAAGATGAAGCAGGTGCAGTTCTCTTATGTGGGTGGATCCCTACACAGATTTTGTGTAGTCTGTCAGGAAACTGCCATTGGTTAGCAAAAAAGAAATAAATAAATAAAAAATCCTATTTGCTTGAACTAGTTTATATAAATGGAATGCTATCTTGCAATGCCGTTTGATGTAGAAGATTTTGAAGAGGTACTTTGGCAGAGTCTGGATGCTACGGTAGATACCAATTTGTTTATGACACTATACCACTTTTGAGATGGGCCTTATTAATAGGTTTACAAAACTGTTAACCTGTAGTAGGAAGTTACAACAGCAGTGAAAAAAGTAAGTTACAACTTGTACTTATGAACTTTGTAGCCTTCCCATGGTCACATGATCAAAATTAGAGTGCTTGGCAACTAGCATTATTTACAATGGTTGCAGCATCCCAGGGTCATATGTTTGCTGTTTGCAACCTTCCCAGCTGGCTTCCGATAAGCATAGTCAATGGGGGAAGCCAGATTAGCTTACTGACTGCATTCTTCACTTACAACCGCAGTGATTTGCTTAACGTTTATGGCAAAAAGTTCATAAAATCAGGCATGACTCACTTTAACAACTGCTTAGCAACTGAATTACCTTAAATGCAGAATCATGTGCTTTTCAGAGAAATGTAATATTTTAAATAATTGTTATACTATTCATGTACAGAACAGTCCCTTTTGCTACATTTCGTAATATAAAGGCATTTTAAATGCTAGGATTTTTAACATGAGTAAATGCTTTACATATACAGGTCCTGCATGCATTTTAAGACTTTCCTTTGCAGAATGTGTAGCAATGTATCTGACTTCCAAATACATAAGCCACTTAATAAGGAAGATAACTGTCTCTTTGAGAATGTGAACTGATAAAAAGAACCTCTCCCCAACATGCATTCATTGTGTCTAAGTGAAACTTTTTTTAAAATCTCAGTACTTGTTTTGAATATGAAAGAAAACAGAAAGGAACAAATTTATAAGGCAACAATAATTTATTTGTAGATTACAATGAATGTTGAACATGAAATCAACCTGTTAGTTGAAGAAATTCGACGGCTGGGGACCAAAAGTAAGTATGACTAAATGGCTGTAGAAGGAATATAAAATTAATAGACTCCAAATGTGGTAGAATATAACTGACATAATTTCCAATATATATTGGTGTAATATTTCCAGAAGGCACTGTATTGGGGGAAATCTGCAATGTAGGAAAACCTGCAGAAAAAGCCCCATTTTGAAAAGTAAGGTATAAAACTCAAGATACAAGATTTTGTTCTTAAAACATGGAGTAGACTGGATGAAAATCAATAAAGAGTTCAGTAAACTTCTGGCAACAGTTCAAACGTTAAAGGAAGTGGTTAAGGCTTTTGCTTCAAGCCAGTCTGATAAGTTTGTTACAGAATATAAATTATTGTTTATGTGTTATCAAGTTGGTGTCAATTCTTAGTGACTATATTTTCTCCTGTTCCCAATCTGGTTCTTCTGGTCTTTCAGTGGTGCATTTATGACCACTTTAATTAAGCCATCCTCTTTCTGTCTTTATTTCTATCTTTCCCAATATTATAGACTTCTCTAGAGAGCTATGTCTTCACATAATGTATCCAAAGTGGGATAATTTGAAATCCATGAGAACCCGAGTTGATTGGTTTGATGATCAATTTGTTTGTTCTTAGCTATCCAAGTCCAGAGGACTTCTCCAACACCAACATAAATATTGATTACTAAATAGATAATAAGAACAGCATGGGAGCCCCCAGAGGACTTCTCCAACACCAACATAAATATTGATTACTAAATAGATAATAAGAACAGCATGGGAGCCCCCAGACTATTTAAACCAGGGGTCAGCAACCCACAGCTCTGGAGCCGCATGTGGCTCTTTCATCCCTCTGCTGTGGCTCCCTGTCGCTGGTCGGTGCCACAATTTTGAGAGGAGCTTCCGGTTGGGAGGGGGGAAAGCACAGTCGCGCCAGGAGGAGACTCTATGGCAAGGGGCGGGTTTTCCAGTCAGCTCCACAATTGATAGGCCTTTCGGTTAGGACAGTTAGAGGAAAAAGGATGCCGCGCTAGGGGGAGACTCTATGGTGGGGGAACCAGACTTCCAGTTGGCAGAGGGGGGGGGGGGGGGGGGGGGGGCGGGGGGGGGGGGGGGGGGGGGGGGGGGGGGGGGGGGCCTTCCGGTTAGGACCTTTGTGGCTCTGAGTGTTTAAGGTTGCCAACCCCTGATTTAAGCCAACAGCATGCATCTCTAGTTCTAATAGCATTATATAGAATAACCAGACTGCCAATTTTCTTTCAAGGGCCCCCTGTGCTTCTGAAAACTGGTGCCAAGTTTCCCATACACTCATAGCTACTAATGCAAACTTTACTTGTGACATAGACAATAATTTAATGGAAAACAACAATCTCTTCTGAGGGGATGCCTACTTGCTTGTGGAAACTTGGCAACAGTGAGACGTGATGTCTAGGTTGATACATCATGTTATCTTTGTTTACTCGTTGAATATTAATTAATTAGGTCACAATTTATGTAACAGACCAAAACTATATTTGATTCCCAGTTAAGTCACTGGAATTTTTTTCATAATTTTCCCGCTTTTAAAATAAAACTGGATTCTTATGTGCATGTTGGTTCCAGTTCAAACTGCTGGTGTAAGTTTAGATTTTAATCAACAGCCTAAGTAGCGGTTTGTAAATTCACTATACTAGTGTGCCTTTTTGGAAAGGGCATTTAAATGCAATCTTATTTTTTTCCTCATTGACTTTTAATTTCAGGTGATATTCATGTTCACTAATCACAATAGGTTAAAAAAATAAGAGTTACTTTTGTTGCTTTTAGTTTAGTATATCGTGCAAATTACGATTTATAAAATATTTTTATGACATCATGTAGGCAAACCCATCTAGTTGTGGCTTATTCAACAAACCATGACTAATATGAAGCCAGTCAGTATTAATCATGACTACCTTGAGTTATAAATGATACCAGATTTTCATATAATTATTATTCAGTATATAGTCACAAAGCAGTTTTCAGTGATTAAAAATGTAAAATTAATTTTTTTTAAAAGTGTTAAAATGTTTTTTTCTTGATATCTTCTTTGTCAGCAAATCTAAAATAATGTTGCAGAGATTACTCATTTGATATAGTTTACTATTTGATCTAATGGATTTGATAATAATTTTTACTGATTTGTGCCTTGGAGTGCATGTTTTGTTTAAAAGTTAACACATTGGTTGTATTTTCACATTTACATTATGATAAATTTGGCTATGGATACAATAACCTTATTAAATGAAATTAGAAACCTTGAAAATCTCCAGGTCCAAAGACTTATTGGGAGCTAAAATGTTAATATGTCATTTCATCCTCATGCTTTCTTTTGTCCAGATCCTGATGGGACATTGAGTGTGAAGTTTGGAGTGCTGTTTGCGGATGACAAATGTGCCAACCTTTTTGAGGCTTTAGTGGGAACCCTGAAAGCTGCAAAACGACGAAAGATAGTTAGTTATCCTGGCGAACTGCTTTTGCAAGGAGTTCATGACAATGTTGATATCTTGTTATTGCAGGATTAGTTACTTTCCTAGCAAATGGCATTTTCATTAGGTATCTATATGTAACTCAGATCAAGATGCATTTGATTGAATGTATATCTTCCTATTTATCTTTATAGAATTATATATAAAAATTCTTTGAAGGCCTTTTAAGAAATTCTTTTCTGAAACCTTTGCTACATAGTTTGTTGGGCCTTTTTTTTGGGGGGGGGGAGATTTGGGAATTACATTCTCACGTCTGAAATGTTAAACTCTGAGAATTCCTTACAAATTAGCAATATTAACAACCTAAACCCCGCTACAAACTTCCAAAGATGAGTTTATGGGGATTCTGTGATTTCTCTGCAAGAATCAAAATTATTCTGGCCAAATGAAGCATTCAAGCTGGTAGTTTCATCTGAAACTGAATATTTGATATGGTCTTTTTCTGCAAATCTTGAAACATAGGTTTTTCATGTGACACTTTCTGAACTGTGATACTTCAGAGGAACTGTGGAAAGTTATAAAAGCAATGGCAGGCAGAGGAATCTCTTGCATTTTTTTTAGTGTATTCTCATTAATGAAGGAGAGAATGTTATGGAAATTATTTCAAAGAAGAAAATAATGTAAGAAAAATGTGTCATTAGTATGTTATTTTGCACTTAGTTGGTTATAAAGTGACCAAGACAAAGTGTTTTGTCTTTTATTATTACAAATCATTTCTCCAGCTATCGGCAAATCAGACATAAATTAAATTCTGAGGAAATACTCGAAAGGATATTTGGATATTTTCTTTGGCAGTATTTCATTGCTAAATGGAAGTCTTGCTGTTGAGAAATTGTCCATCCAGTTTCGCCTCCCACAAATTTGAGAATCTCAAAAGACCATTTGTGTCTAACTCATATAATATTCCTTTTCTCAGGGTAAAGTTAGAAAGAGAAGTGGGAGGACAGTCCTTCTATTCCTCAGATTCCAGTTTCTCTTTAACGTCTATTACTTGATGATGATGCCCTTCTGGGAAATGGGTGTACCTTAAACAAACTGTGTAGATCACTTCAGAAAGCACTAAGTATTATCCAAACTGCTGTTAAGGCAAGTTCATTCCTTTTCTATTTGGTCTGTTTGAGAAAGAAGTGGAATAGGGTGTGGAAAATGCTCATCTGAACCCTATCTGGCAGGCATCAGGAAGTGAACACTTGAAAAATAGAATATGATATAAAATGAGAACAACAGGAAGATTGCCTCATAGAGGACATGAACATGCGAAATTGGTAGAATTGTACAAGACCATCTCACAGAGGTCCATTCTTTTAGTTTTTTACAAGATGATTGAAGTGCACTTCTCATTACTATAATTCATCTAGGAAATTAGCAAATCACCAATTCTTTCTCCTCTCCCCTCTCCACTCCTACCCAAATACTTGAGAATTAAAGACTGTCTAAATGGCAAGAATGGTGTCATAATACATTTTGTCTTTTAGCTCTTCTTATTCTATGCATTCTATTCTATTCTTTGCATGATCCTTTTGTGTCTAATTGATTCAATGGCTAGCTGGTCTTCCTTAGAAGTCCCTAAAGGGCTTCAAAGTAAAGTACTTCATCAATAAATAAAAATCTGGGAGTTATTTTTAGCCATTTCATTCTGTGAAAAAAATGCCTTTAATTAAACATTTCATGTACACCAGGAAAATTTGGTCTCAAAAATACATATTTTTGGTATTTACAATAAAATATTTCCAATTCTCGCCAGTGTGGTTTGTTTCTTGAAGTCTGGAGTAGCTCACCTGAGCACTGGACTTCTTATTTTGTAAGGATCCTCTCTGCCAATTCTGTACACTCTTGTATTAACTTCATCAAGATTGAAGCATTCAAGAAAAAGAAAACATAATTTGTTATGGTGATGGAGAATAGGAAAGCAATGGTACTTAATCTGAAATGTTGCTTTGATGCTTATGAAGGAATTTGATACAGTATTTTCATCTCTGGAATCATTTACATATTAGTTTAAATAATGCATTCTGTGTTAGGAGTGATCTTATTAAAGTTATGATTCAAGATTAAGGACATTACTTACCACGAAAGAGAAGCAATTAAGCTTTCAATAGGTCTTAAAATAGCTGGAAATGTTTTGGAAGTTTACAGTGTGAATTCTGGATAAATAAGGCAGATAAACAAGGAAGCAGTGCATCAGAAAAAAGGTATTAGTGTCTGATTTCAAAACAAGATAATTTCCTATGGAAACTCATGTCTTTGAATTAACTGATTTAGTCAACCTGGTTGACTAAAATGCTAGAGGTTTAAAGATTAAAGATTTTTGATTAAAGTTTATGTTCAAAGGACACACTTCTAAAATTTTAAGATCTTAATCATTTCTCATTCAAAATAATTGTACAGTATATGCATTTTCTTATAATTTATGGTGATTGCAATTTTACTTTAGAAAATAGAGAAAAAATCCCAAAAGAATAAAATTTCTATAAGTTTAATATGAAACTTAAATTGAACCATACCACTGCCATATATTACTTGAGAGGTTTATAGTGTAGGAGCCAGTGGTGAAATCCAATTTTTTTTACTACCGGTTCTGTGGGCGTGGCTTGGTGGGCGTGGCTTGGTGGCGTGGCAGGGGAAGGATACTGCAAAATCTCCATTCCCTCACCACTCCAGGGAAAGGATACTGCAAAATCCCCATTCCCTCCCCACTCCTGGGGGAAGGATATTGCAAAATCTCCATTCCTACCCCACTCTGGGCCCAGCCAGAGGTGGTATTTGCCGGTTCTCCGAACTACTCAAAATTTCCACTACCGGTTCTCCGAACTACTCAAAATTTTCGCTACCGGTTCTCCAGAACCTGTCAGAACCTGCTGGATTTCACCCCTGGTAGGAGCTCAAATGTTGGTTTGGTGCAGGGAAGACCCAGATTCCATCCTTAGTCAAGGAAGTTTACTGGGAAACATACCGTATTTTTCGGAGTATAAGACACACCCTTTTACCCCAAAAAAGAGGGTGAAAACTTGGGTGCGTCTTATACGCCGAATGTAGCCCCCACCCACCCCCACCCCTTGGCCCCTGCCCCCCACCAAATTACCTCCTTGCAGCCAAC
>QLTV01002820.1:615507-639931 GCA_003457575.1 Thermophis baileyi
AGGCAGCTGAGTTAAACCCTGACTTAGTCATGTTTGGAGTAGATCTATTTAAATAATTGGGAGGAGTTAGTGTGACTACATTTAAGAAAACTTTCTGGCATTAATATACTGCCATAATGTACATTTCTCCAATTCTTTGCTATTTCTATGGGTCAGGCACACATGCACAGAAAATACACAGCAAACAATGTATATCATCTGTACTGTTCGCTGGGAGGCAAATTGCTGGGAGGCAGAGGCAGATTTTTTCCCCCTTGTTTTCCTCCCCCAAAACTAAGGTGTGTCTTATACTCCGAAAAATACAGTAAGTGATTTTCTCTCAGCCCAACACACTTCAAAGAGCAGTTGTTTTGTGGAAAAATGGGAGTATTATGTATGCTGCCTTGAGGGCCTGAAGAAAATGTTGGATATAACATTTCTAACAAACATTGTTCTAACAAACAAACTGCTATTGAGACTTGAGAACCAAATATAATCTGTAACAATGTAAGTTCATATAGTCATTAACTGGCACACACATTCAAGAAAGCATTCAGTACATACCGTAGTATGAGCTGGCTAGGATATTTTACTTCTAATAACTATTATATATGGTATATATAAACTAGGCTACATTCAAACCAGTATTCTGTGTTGCAGTCATCAAACGATAAACCTGGCTGCATATATAACCCTGCTTTCCTAATCGGAACATCTAAGTGAGACATGTTGTGGCTCTTTCTCTTTCCAGTTTATGCATTGGCTACTAGGTGAGGCTGGAATCATAACTTAATGAAGATCAGATAAGCTGGTCTAACTTTTATAAGAAAAAAATTTGAAAAGTGCTTTAGTCATTTTCTCAAATGATACAAATGCTCATTTATCTTATTTATGCAATAATAGATGTGAAGGAATCTCACTTATCTATTGTAGGCAATGAAGGAACTTCATTTTACAATTACTATACATTTTCATGCTGTGTATAAAGTTGTGCTCTATGATGTTTCTTATAGATTTTCTTTCTTTGCTTCCTTCTCATAAAGTAGGCAGCATCATCTACTATACCTTAACAAAGTTAAACTGGTCAAATATATTACATTGAAGCCTATCAGGAAATCATAAGGTTTTAGACAAAATTCAGAAATGAAAAAAACCTGGGCAGGAGGCACTAGAAATCTGTTTTCATGCGGTCGGCAGGAAAATAACGTCAATATATTTATATAGTAATCAAAAATCAAATTTGATTTAAGAAAAATTCTATTAAATTTTATATAAAGGAGAACTGAAGAACCTCATTGAAATAATTCTAGTGGTGTCATTAGTAAAGATATATACAGGTAGACAATTAGAACCATAACTTCAGTTGTAAGTTGTATGTTAAGGCACCCATATGATTGCATCTGATTTTACAACTCTCTTTGTGGTGGTGGTGAAGTTAATCACGAGGTTATAAGTGTGAACCCATTCCCCTGGAAACCAGCAAAAAAACCAAACCACCGGAAAGTGACCATAAACACTGCAAATTGCAATCATGTGACTGCAGTTGTAAATGTGAGCCACTTGCCAAATGTTCAAAATATGCTCATATGACCAAGAGGGAGGAAGGTGATGTGATATTTTACAACGTCTGGAAGTGCTTAGGGCCCATAAAGCACCCTTTCCAAGATTGTCATAACTGAACAGGCATTAAATGACTAGTTGTAAGTCAAGGACTACCTGTACAGATGGTAGGTAAAAACATTTCCAAAAGTGAGCCTATTCACATTTTTAACAATTGCATTATTAAAGAGTCAAGCTAATATAACAGGCTGGAAAGGAGGTTTAGCCCTTGGTCCCCATCTTGATCCAGATCCAGACTGCCCTCTTTTCTCCTCTTGAAAATAACAGCAGCAATGTTTCTGATTTAAATTAAGAAGGTAGTGTGGTCAAAGTTACTTAACTTTTTAATAAATCTGGATGAATTTACAGCCCAATTTTTATCAGTTACAGCTTATCAAATTAAGCAAAACTGGCTGGGTTTACAAGTTAAACCAAAATTAAAACTAGTGTGGAAATCCATTATCATCTAGTTGTCTATGGAGATTCTCGGTCACCCATGTCTCAAAAGTGCTTTTTCAAGAGGCAACTGGACTTTCTCGTTTTTCTTTGAAGGCATTTCGCTTCTCAGGAATATCTGAAGACGTTTTGCTTCGCAGGAACATCTGAAAAGCTCAGGAGGATCTTCAGCCAACCTAACATATGTGCACACTTTAAACTCAAGAATACACTAAGGCAGAAGCTTGTCCACCCCAAGGATAAAACACCCAGACACAAACTGAGCAACATGGTATATGCAGTACAATGCAGCGAGACTTGTGCAGATCTGTACATTGGGGAAACAAAACAACTACTTCATGAACGCATGGCACCACAGGAGAACAAACCCATCAGGACAAGATTCAGCAGTCCATCTGCATTTAAAAGGACACTCTTTTGAAGACAACAAAGTCAACATTTTGAAGAGAGAGGACCACTGGTTTGAAAGACAGCTCAGAGGCTATCTATGTCAAAATTGAACAGCCCTCTCTCAACAGAGGGGGAGGGATACAATATTATCTATGTCCAGTTCCAAGAAAGCTCCATTTGCACTACTCAGGTGACCTTGAGGACATAGATAAACCTCCAGTGGCTTCAAGATTCTCTAAACAAATGCAAATGACCAGCTGTCTGCAAGGAATATACCGTATTTTTCAGACTATAAGGCACACCGGTGTATAAGACGCACCAAGATTTCGAAGAGGTAAGAAAAAAAATTTTTTGCCTTCCCCCAGCCCCCAGGAGCACTCTGCAGACCTCCCGAACTCTCTGTGCACCCCATTTTTGTGAAAAACGGGCCGTTTTTCGGCCATTTTTCGCAAAAACGAGGGCGTTTTTGCCCTCCCCCAGCAGCACTCTGCAGATCTCCCAAACCCTCTGCGCACCCGTTTTCGCGCGGGGCCGGGCTTCAGGAGGCCAAAAATGGCTGTATTTGGTGTATAAGACGCACCAGCATTTCCACCCTCTTTTAGGGGAAAAAAAAGTGCGTCTTATACTCCGAAAAATACGGTATATGATTTAAACACTGAAATACCCTCTGCCATTTTCCCCAGGCCATTTTTTTGGCACTGAAGGCACAATAACCCTCTAAAAGGATGCAAATGACCAGCTGTCTACAAGGAATAAAAATCCTTCCATTCCCCACTATCCTGTCAGAGCTGAAGAAGCTTCTTGGATGAGAAGCAAAAGAAAAACCAGAAAGTCCAGTTGCCTCTTGAAAAAGCACCTTTGGGACATTCTCATCTAGTGCTATGAAAAATATTTCAGCAAATATTTTGCCGAAAATACAGCAATGAGTTGGAAAACAAATCAAAGCCCAGAAATGCAACCAAGAGCTGTGTTTTCCAGGCATTTTTTAGCATTAAAATACCCTAAGAAAAACTGTCAATTTAAGGATTCTGGAAAAGTCTTGTCCACACAAACTACATATATCTGCCAGCATTGGCCCTCATCGCACATTTAGAATAAAGTCACATGCTGCAAATGGGGCTACTTCTGAAGACTTATCATAACCTGAACCTGATAGAAAAGGAGTCTATTAACAGATGAGAGCAACAACTGCAATACAACCAGTGGTAGCTCAAGGGCGTATAGAACCCCAGGCCGCACTGATTGAGGTGCCACCTTGTACTGATTTGCATTTTTAGAATGATTCAGTAGGACTGTGCTTAGGTTTTGGCACCTAAGGCTAGTGCCCACTCTGCCTTAGCTTAAAGCTAGTACTGAATAATAGCACCAATTCTTTAGTTGTTGCATTAACTACCAAACAAACATCTGATTCAAGGAATGAGATGTTACAATTGGTTTTAAGTCTAGGGCTTGGCTCTGGGATACCTTATGGTCCATCTTTTCCAAGGGGATCTGCTTAGCCTCTGTAAACAGGCTAGGCAGTACCCCAAAAGGTTTGGGCTAGTACCCCAAAAGAAGGGACGCGGTACTTATAGTCCTGCCTGGTCAAGAGATCAAAGGCATAAGGCTCCAAAGGCAGATTTTTTTTAAAAAAAAAGTGGCTCCTGCTATGGAACACTTTACCCTCAAGAGGTCTGCCAGGTACTGTCTTTATTTGCTTTTCACAGAGGCATGAAAACAGTTCTGTGGCACCAGGCATCTGGCAGTGGACATTTAACATTATGACTGTATGGCATTGGGCTGTTATTTTTATTGCTCTGACATTTAATATACATGTGGATATATACTCTCTCACACATCTTTATATATAAAGCTTTTACACCTGCAAACATAGGCTTTTAATTTTATTGTAAACTGCTCTGAGTTTAGGGAGCTGGGCAGGACATAAATTCATATAAACTAACCAATTTCCATCCAAGAGCCGGATCACCTGTTGAATAAAGAAAGAAAACCAAATAGAAAAGATAATCACTACAAATTCCCACCACAAATAATACAGATAAATAAAATTCATAGGATTAGGGAGAAAAAGACTTAAGCCTCCTTTATACATGTGAAAATTTTATTCCTTACCCATATCTATGTATATATCCCTGTGGTGATCTTTTAATATAAGTATTTAAGAAATTACTCAGCAACAGATACAAAGCTTTGACTCTGCATGGAGCCTCCTAAATTTGTAAGCATTTCCCAAATAACCAGTTTGAAGGGATTTTTACAGGTTGTTCTAGAGCTTTTTTCTTCCAATAATTCAGAATTATGTATGACTGTGTTGAGTCACAGAGTGTTATTCTGAATGAACAACAATGCTTAGTTCTAGAGGAGAAACCCATCTATTGGCATTATGTGGGCAGTGGACTTCGATACAGCACTAAAGCAGCACAACTGCAGGAGAAAATCATAGGTCTGTTGTAAAAGATTGACGTGAAAACATAGTAAATGCATTTTAAAGACTAATGAAGAGTATAACGAGCTGTAATGCATAAATAATCCTACTGATAAAAAGATTTAGTTCACATGCTATTCAGAACAGCAGAAATATCCTTTGAATTAATAATAATAATAATATAAATTAAAATTAGACAGTACAAACAACAAATAAAGAGATAAACAGACTTTCCTGATTTCAGGATATAATCCTTCATAGCTGTATGTTTATAAGCTTCATTATAATGGTATTTTGGAAGCTGCCTGGGCTAGCAGACAGAAATTAGGTAAAAAAAAAACCTGAGAGGGTAAAAGAGGCATGTATTTGCAAGAGAAAATGGATAATGGTACTCTACAAGGTAAGGCAAATAACAATGTTTAAGCACAATGCCAATTCCTAATTTTCCTTGAGTTCATGAAATGGGACATAATTGCAGTGGTGAAATCCAAATTTTTTTACTACCGGTTCTGTGGACGTGGTGTGGCTTGGTGGGCGTGGCAGGGGAAGGATAATGCAAAATCTCCATTCCCACCCCACTCCAGGGGGAAGGATATTGCAAAATCTCCACTCTGGGGCCAGCCAGAGGTGGTATTTGCTGGTTCTCCGAACTACTCAAAATTTCCGCTACCGGTTCTCCGAACTACTCAAAATTTCCACTATTGGTTCTCCAGAACCTGTCAGAACCTGCTGGATTTCACCCCTGCATAATTGCCCTGGTTTTAGTATCCCTTAAAAAATAAAGTAAGCCTGTGTTACTTTATCATAACACAACGATCATTTTCTCTTGCAAAGATATCTTTGGAAGAATCAGAATAATTTCATCCAAAAGCTTAATGGTAGTTCTCTCCAGATCTAGAAATTTGGAGAACTGTCCCAAGTGTTGCAGAAAGAAACCTCTGAATAGAAGGGATTTGGGTTTGTTTTTTCTTAGAAAATAGAATTAGGACATAAATAACTCTGAATTTGCAAACTGTGGTACGTATAGTATGGTTGTTTGGGTTTTGCTTATTGTCATTTGGGAATCCAATCTTTGTGACTTGCAAAACAGTGTTTACTATCATGAACCCTTCTTTTAAACAGTGCCATACCACAAGGTGTGCCTTTTTGATTTGTGGCCTCTGGAGCAGGGGTGAAATGCTCCCGGTTCGCTCGTACCTGTCGGTCGCCGTAGAGCCAGTCGCCAAGGTAGTGCGAGGCGCCGCCCACCCGCCGCCATTTGGGTTCTTTTACCCTCTCCACATGCGCAAAGCGTTCTGTGCATTTGCAGAGGGTAAAAGAACTCAAATGGTGGCGGGCGGGTGGGCTGCGCCTCACGCTACCTTGGCAACTGGCTCTACCGACAGGTACGAGCGAACCGGGAGCATTTCACCCCTGCTCTGGAGTGTCCCTCCACCCCAAGCCACTGAAATTCAATTGGCCCTGACTTGTTGGCCTTTAGAAAGACCTTGGAACTGGGATGGGTAAGTTCCCGTTGGCAAGAGTATAATTGAGAGCCAGGTTGCCCATTATTATTATTAGTTGTTGACTTTTTTTACCCTGCTTGTTTCTTGTTGGGTGGGCAACCATACAAATTATTTAATATTAAATAAATAATCAAGCAAGCTCCCATCTATCTGTGGTCCAAAAGAATTATGACTTAGCACGATTCTTTTGGACCACAAATGGATGAGAGCTTGCTTGATTATTTATTTCTTTATTTAAACACTGTACACAAAAGTAATGAAACACAATACACCCATTCCTTGTTTAGTGACTATCTTGGTTAGCGACCATTTGCAAATACAACTAATAAAAAACTCACTTTCTGACCAATGCATACATTTACAACTAAGTTTGTATGCTTGACCACAACACATTTCAGAGTGAAAGTAATACTGGAACAGCTGATGGAAGACATCATCTGAATGAGATGGTAGTAACCAATAATCTTCCCAGTATCTCTCTCTCTCTCTGTCAGATATTCACTTAGCAACTATTTTGCTTAATGACCTGGTTGTTGGAAATGGAACTGGGTAACTAAACAAGGAATGGGTCTACAGCAGGGGTGTCAAACTGGCGGCCCATGGCCCACATCCACCCCAGCTCCGCAAAGGCAAAAAATGTCACGTCATGGTGGCGCAGTGGTTAGAGTGCAGTACTGCAGGCTACTTCAGCTGACTGCTAGCTGCAGTTCGGCGGTTCAAATCTCACCGGCTCAAGGTTGACTCAGCCTTCTATCCTTCCAAGGTGGGTAAAATGAGGACCCAGATTGTTGGGGGCAATATGCTGACTCTGTGAACCACTTAGAGAGGGCTGTAAAGCACTATGAAGCAGTATATAAGTTTAAGTGCTATTGCTATTGCTAATCGAGTTTGACACCCGTGGTCTACAGCTTTGGGAGATGATAAGCCTTTTCTTCACTGGTTCCATCTAGATTTAAAGGCTGGATGGCAACTCTGTCCGGGAAGCTGTAGTCATAGAATCTGCACTGGGCAGCGGATTTGACCAGAAGATTTTCAAGATTCCAATCCCTTCATTTTGTAATTCTATGAATCTACTTGATAACAAAATAAGAACTGGAGAGGCAGTTTTCTCTCTGGTTACCAGAGGGGACCAACCCTGGCTTTTCTTGCTATTATGTTATTCCTTAGAAGCCGGGATAGAGTTTCTCAGTAGTACTTTTCTCCTGGCTGAGGTAAGACTTTTCAAGCTCTCGGCTCTATCTCTGACTAATGGTTGAGAGACAGTAATCACAGAAATACAGATGTTGGGAGCCCAGAAAGATAATCTAGTTTAATTTCCAATCCCATGGTATGTATACACCTGTATTAAGAGGTCGAGAATGTGATTACCAGTCAAATTCAACAACTGCTCCCTTCATCAATTGCCTACAACAGCAACAAAGCAGTGCTTGAATGAATTGTAATGCCATTCTGCTTATTTTCAGACAGGCATAGCAAAGTCTGCCTTGAAATTTTCATTTCTTTTTCGTGTCCTTTGAAATTATTGTTTTCTCCTATTCCAGGGGTGTCAAACTCGCAATGACATGCTGGCGTCACATGACGTATCACAACTTTTCCCCCTTCTCTAAATCGGGGGTGGCTGTGGCCAGCGCGTGACGCATCCGGCTCGTGGGCCGCGAGTTTGACACCCCTGTCCTATTCCAATAAACATTGCAGCAAATATTTCCTTTGCTCTTGTTTAGCTATCTCACTGCTTCATTCAGTGCCCATTCACAGGTGCGACAGCGATTAAAAAGTAACTTTACGACCAATATTAGCATTTACCAACTTTGTAGATCTGTAAAGCAAAGGAAGCTGGAGTAAGATCATAAGTGTTTTGCTTAACAACCAAGATGTGGTCGGTAAATGAGGACTACATATAATAGGCTTGAAAGTTGCATCAGCAAAAAAATAATACGATTCTTACATGAATTGTCAGAATGGAGCACTTTAATGTGTGTCTGTTTTTCACACACACACATTAGTTTTTAAGCAACCCAGTGAGCTTTTTAAAAGTTGAATTAGAAAGGTAAAAGAATTTAAACCTGCCACAATATTAAATACATCTTCTTTGCATATGAACTATTAGACCAAGAAACTGCAAAGAGGTTGGGAATATAGCTCAAGAAATCTTTAAGAAATGGTCCCAGGTCAGATCAAGAATGACTTCCATTGTGGAAATAGAGTTAATTAAGAGATCGGTTAATTACTGAATAATTTTATGACTCCTAACATGAAATATGATTTTTATTTGAGAAAAAGCCACCCCAGATTAAATACATCACATTTGTATGTGAAATTTTCATTCTTATATCCGAGAATAAACTGCACAAAACTTAATGGGGCTAAGTTTTTATTGCATTCTAAATGATTGCACCTGTCGATGATAATATGTAGAGAATTTTGGCATGCTTCTGACAATATGTCAACGTACTAAAAACTCCTCTGGTCTTAATTTATTGCATGAGCAACTAGAACTTTCCCCCTTCTGACAAGCAACTTTTCTTGAACTTGCAGTGTGAAAATACAGATACAAATACAGATAGTGCTTGACTTACAACTACAATTCAGACCAGAATTTCCATCCCTAAGCAAGGTGTTAAGTGAGTCATACCCAATTTTACAAAGATTTTTTGCTAAGATTGTCATGTGAATCACTGCAATTATTAAGTGAATCACACAATTGTTAAGCCAATCCGGCTTCTCCTATTGACTTTGCTTGTTGGAAATGAGCTGGGAAGGTTTGCAAATGGTGATCACATGACCCCAGGATGCGGCAACCATCATAAATACATGCCAGTTGCCAAGTGCCCAAATTTTGTTCACGTGGTCATCAGGATGCTGTGATAGTTGTAAGTATGGAACCTGTTGTAAATCTCTTTCTTCAGTGCCATTGTAATTTCAAATGGTCACTAAATGAATGGTTCCAAGTCAAGGACTGCCCATAGTAACAGATATGAAATAAACTAGATATATTTCTTGATAAATTTTGAAACTGACCATGTACATCCATAAATGAATTTTAAATTAACTATAAAAAAAGCAAACAGATTTCCTGCCATGTTTGTCAAATAACAACAACAAAGCTCCCAGTCTGAATTGGAATTGCTTGATGAAAAGCAAAGATTAAGGTTTGTAAAACTAGCCAGATAAACACAGGATTTGGAGCTCTTATATAAACTTATTCTCTAATTAGACATCAGAAACAGATGGTTTATTCAACATTGTGGGCTGCTGCCCTGCATTCAGATAGATATTTTGGTTACATCACATGTTATATCTTGATGCATTCCCCCCTTTGAGATGTTTTTCTTTATGTTTGTTTTTTAATCTGCTTCTACAGAATTTTTTGTTTTTGTTTTTTTTGTACACCACCCAGAGTCTCTTTGTGGGAGAGGGGCAGCTATGTAAACTTGATAAATACATAGGTACGTCAGTAGGTAGATAGATGATAGATAGCAATAGCACTTAGACTTATATACCGCTTCAGTGCTTTTACAGCCCTCTCTAAGCAGTTTACAGAGTCAGCATATCACCCCCAACAATCTGGGTCCTCATTTTACCGACCTCGGAAGGATGGAAGGCTGAGTCAACCTTGAGCCTGGTGAGATTCGAACTGCCAAATTGCAGTCAGTCAGCAGAAGTAGCCTACAGTACTGCATTCTAACCACTGTGCCACCTCGGCTCCTCGGCTCAGATAGGTAGGCAGGCAGGTAGGTAGATACCATAGATATTTGTTTGAACCACAAAGTGATATACAAGACTTCATAGTTGCTGGCAGAAGAGCTGATGAACTGCAGCCACTCACTGAATACTGAAATATCAGCTTACTATACAGGCAATCCTTGACTTATGACTAACTGAATTCTCAACTACAGTCATAAGTTATCACATGACCATATCTGATTTTATTACCTTTTTTGCAGCGGTTACTAAGTGAATGTTGCAGCCATTTAGTGAACCCATTGGTCTCTATGGGGCATTTTTTTTGGCTAAAAACTGGAAATAAATACTAGTTTCTGGTTAAAATGTTGTAAATCATGGACATGTGATTGCAGGATGCTGCAAATGCCGTAAACGTGGGTCAGGTTTTTGACCACCCAAAATGGGATCATGTTATTGTGGGGGAGGTGGCTGCTGGAACTTTGAATCTGGGTCCCAAGTACCTTTTTCTGGTGTCCACGGTAACTTTGAACTATCTCTAAGTGACTGGTGTAAGTCAAGGACTACATGTATATTGGATTGGAAGAGTGCCAATCCAACTACAGTGTTTTCTTTTAAAAAGAAATATAAAACACAACTCAACACTGCATGTCTGGAAAGGTTTAAACACAGTAAGAAGTTACATCTCCATTGAAATTTCAAAGCCATATTGAAATAATATTGAGAAATAAGGCCAGGACATCATCGTTATTTCATGGCCAAACCTGCAGCTCTTTTTCAAAAGGGCCAAACTCAAGTCAGGCCTTGTAAAGATTGTGCTTTATTGTGGAAAAACATTTCAATCCATTCTTTGCATGAAGAAACAGGCTTGGTAGTTACTTTCTCCCCAACCCCACCCACAACTGCCAAACCATCACCAAATGGCATGACGGGGATGGGCAGGTTGAAATCTGGCACTGTTAATAGATGCACATTTAAGATCGATTTCCAAGTAAGGCTGCAATCACATGGCATAATAATCATAATAACCATAACCATAATAATAATATACAGTAATCCATCAATTGGAAAATATACTCTCAATCCTTAAACTCCTATGCACATTCTATTTGAAAGTGATTTAATTAATACTCCATTGGATTACTCCACATAGTCCATTTCTTTCGGTTTCTATCTTTTCGCCATGGTCTTCCCTTCATTTACTGGCCCGTTTCCCTTGGCAAACGTTTTGGGGTGGAACTCCAAAGAATTCTTCTAGTCTGAATTTGTATCGAGACCAGCGTTTACTTGCCTACCTGCCTCACTCGCACATAACAGTACAGAGATCTGGTCGAACTGCACTCACCTTCCGGCCTAACCCAACGCGCTTCACCTCATGTCACGGCGAGAGAAAGGAAACGTCCACTCTGAGAGATTAGCCGCTAATCGGATTAGGAGTTCTTACCCAAACTCCCTTCCCTTGCTTTATTCCCGTACCGGGCCTGGCCCCTGTAGACATGTGGAGGAAATCCAATCGCCGTTGTAAACAACGAGCTCCGGGAGAAGAAAGGCGGCTTTCCTAAGTCCGAAGGCGAGGTTTAAGCGCCTCCTCGTTGCTGTCGCAAGTCCAACCTCTGAGCCGCGCCTTCCTCCTCCCTTCCTTTCACTTGCTCTTTGCTTAGCACTGTCGCCAAGGCCTGGCAGGCGAGAGAGAGAAGGGGTGGGTGGGGGTGGAGGAGGAAGCGGGCGGGGAGCCCAGCATTGCCGAGGGAGCAGCAGAATCAAAACAAGCGAGACACGCCTTTTCCCTGGCTTGCATTTCTTCCGCTGCGAGGCGTCTGTGGACGCGCGCCCGCGTGTGTGAGTGTGTGTGTGTGAGTGTGAGTGTGAGCGTGAGCGTGCGTGCATGCGACAGGGCCGCGGTGCGTGAGCGAAGGACGGGTGTGCTGCTCCGCCTGACAATGGAGCTGCAATAGGCGGGGGTCGGCGGGGGTAGCAGCAGCAGCACCAGAGGCAGCAGCACTGCCACCAAGAGCCTCCGCCGCCTCCTCCTCAGCCTTCCCGCTGCGACCCGCTCCTCCTCCTCCTCCTCTCCTCCTCCTCCCTTGGCGATGCCGAACCAGAAGAGTAACAAGGGCAAGAAGAACAAGCGCGCTAACAGCAGCGGGGACGAGCAGGAAAATGGAGCCCTGGCCGCGACAGGAGCTGCGGGCGCCGGAGGAGTCCTGGCCGCCGTGGCTGCGGTCGGAGCAAGCGGGCCCGTGGCGGCTGCAGGAGGTGGAGGAAGCTCCGGGGGAGCGACGGCGGCGACGGGTTCGGCTTCGGGCGACTCCAAAAACGGTAGGAAGCCTACGGGACGGAGATGGAGGAAGAGAGCGAGCGAGAAAGCAGGCGTGCGGCGTGCAGTCACCAAACTTCACTCGCTGGCTCTTTTTTTTTGCTTCCCCCCCCCTGCTTTACCGGATGGGCAGAGCCGGAGGCGCCCCTGCTAGTGGGGGAGCTGCCGGGCCTTCGATGGCGCAGCAGCCCTTGGATGGGAGAAGCGGAGCGGGCCAGCATGCAGATGAGCCAAAGGGAAGCGCGGCCCTTCTCTTTCTTGCCTTGAGTTGCACCCCCAGCGCGCACGGCCGCGCGGCCTGCCACCGGGTCTCGGGAGTGGGAAGTTCGAACGCTTGGCCGGGCTGAAAAGAGCCCGCTTGCCCGGCCCACGTGCCCCTTCCCCGCTCTCTCGCCCCCCCCGAAGGGTTGTGCTGGGACGTGGTGGCCCCAAAGACGGGCTGCATTTGCGGTGTAAGGAGAGCGTGTGGTGGGGTTTTTTTTTGTACCTTATGACGGATTTCCTCCTGTCTCTTTCTCCGCCCCCGCAATAAGCTAATTTCTGGGGAAATTAGAAAACTGTTTTTATGCCCTCACTGTTTTTGTCCAAAAAGCGAACCGGTGAGGTTACACTGAGTAGAGGAGACGCGTCTCTCTCCTTCAGAATGACAGTTTTCAACCTTTAAAAAGACGGACCGGACGAGAAAAAGCCCATGCTGTGGCGTACTGTACATAAAAGTGACCCCAAGTAAAGGTGCAGAAAAAGGCAAGGGAACCCCCCCCCCCCCCAGGCTAGACTATGTATCTGTTACTTTCGCTTTAACACGGCCAGCATGTTTTGATTGAAAATATGCTCTGATAAAGTTGGAGTCTTAGTACTCGGACTCAGCTGGGTAGGAAGTGTCATATGTTCAAGCCTGTCTTCACTAGGACTGTGAAGAGATGGGTCTTGTTCATGTGCATGGCTTGTAGTGTTTCCCTCACTGACCCCTCAATCTTTCTGAAATTGCTGTGTTCCCAAGTGGATGCTTAGCAGCCCTTCATGTCTTTCAGAATTGTGAGCTTAGTGTCTGTAGGGAATGACCCCTCTCAGCTTTATTCAGCTATAAGAGTTATAATGGCTAGATGTTTCTATTTTTTTTTTAAGACAGAACAGACTGCTGATGACAGACTTCTATATTTGCCACAGGATATTTTGCAGGGTAGCAGAGCTTAGCTGCAGCTGTGCCATCATCTCACTATCAACCTGCCTACTACCTAAAATAAAGTGAAACAAAAAAATTGTCCTCCCTGCTCTTCACTCTCCACTGAAATAAGTTAGAGAAAGAGGGGAAAAACTTCTTAATCCTTTTTTATGAGCCTTTCAAATGCTTTAGCTTCCCAGTGATCTTTTTCTCTTTAAACTCAGCGAGCGCAGAATGTAAGTACCCAATATTTAAAAAAATGGCATATGTGAAACATTTCCCTACTTTCTTTTGGTAGCTGCCAGGTTAGTTCTCTGTGTTGGTGTTATAAGAACACAAGAACAAGCTTTTTTGTTTTGCTTTGTGTTTGAAAAATGTTATGAGAAAATTTTCACCAGAGAATTCTTATTTTCGTGCTAGCCCTTGCTGGAATGTGCAAAACACTGCAAATACTTCGGCAAATAATGATCTCTGAGGAATTTGAAATAATATGTGTTTTGTCTCTGCGTATGACAGTGAAATAGAGGAAATGCATCTGAAAATACTGTCTCCTGTTCATAGCAAAACAAAATTTAAATTCTGCAGTCTCCTAGGAATAGCTTCCGTCGCAATGTCTGCTAGTGACAAAATGTAGCAATCTGATATTTTGTACTACGGTACAAAATAGGACACATGCTGAGGTTCAGCACATTTGGATGAGGTCTAATAATGTATGGATAACTATTTTTATATCTTAGTAAGGATATATTCCCAGACATTGGCACCTTATTTGTTAACCGACAAAAACATAAAAAGAGGGTGTAAAAATATTAAATCTCTATATACTGTTAAATCTTTTAAAATCAGAGGACTCAGGGATTCTTGGCTAATCCTCAAGCAGTTGCTGTCCGTAGTCACTGTAGTCAAACTCTTTTCAGTTTGAAAGATGTTATTGTAACAGCTTTGACATAACTGGAACTTTTTCTGTTTAATTTTATGAGTAATTTTATAGAAGAAATATACCGAAATGGGGCCAACATGGCTTTGGAAGATACATGAAAGCCATCAAAATACTTGTGTGACCCTTGCAGACTTGGTGGAATCCTGAGAATTCCAGATTGCATTCTGCAAGAAGCTGCTACTTTTCACAATAGACAAAATACATATAAAAATATTGTCATAAAAATATTTGAAATGGAAACATATTAAAAACAAATCAGGAGGAGATCGAATCCATTTGTTTTTCCAAATATCTTGATCTCAAAGACCATGACTCAGAATGTCAAGGAAATTACTATATTTTTCCGGAACAGACGTGTATTTTAAAAAATTGGTTTATGGTTTTTTTTTAAATTAAAAAATATGCCTTTTTAGTATTATGAATTGTATTTACAGAGGAGATGGGGAAGTATGTCCTGGCTGTAGATCTGGAACCTGATTAGTGGGAAGGTAATTGGTACCGGATCAAAGTGACTATAAATTATATCTTGCTTAATTACTTGAGAGAGAGTTGTAAGAATACATAGCAAGTACAAGTTTGAAATAAGAATTTCAATACATAAATCTATTAACTTATGAAACAAGTGAGATAAATCAGTGTTATTATCTTGCTTAATGTGGCTGTCCCAAATATTTAACTTTTCATGAAATGTATTACTTGTGATTTCTGTAAGAATATATTGTATGATCTATGTTTCTTAAACCTAGGAATTTATTGGAAGATATTTATTATTTTAAGAGTAATTCTTAATTTTCAAGAATAATTAATTTTCTGTATAGTTCTAAAAACTCATAACTTGTCCCTGAGGTAACTTGTGGAGAATGGAGTTATACGGTAGTATGATTTAATTTCTTTATTTGGAAATTATAATTTTGTATTTTATTAGCTCAAATGTAATTTATATGTGCAGCTACCTGCATATTGTATAATCCTATTACTTAGGCTGATTATTATCTCTTAATTTTCTCTATCCAACTCATTTTCCATAAGCTCCCTTGCATATGAAAAGCTTGTACAGTATGTCATCTAATAGAGCTTTGCATGATTCTTCTTTTTGAATTGCATTACTTTTAAAGAGACAGTATCTGAAAGAAAATGACATGTGCTTTAATTAACAGCAATGTGAATTACAAAAACTTGTTCAAAATAATTTTTGAAGCATACACAGGCATGTCAACTAAATATTTGCAAATGGTTCAAAAGTAATACAGGCCTTTGAAATGGCTGCACCAACATGTTCAAATTAGTTGTTGGAGATATGTTGGGAGTAAAGTGAGCATGTGAAGACTTGTTAATTCTTTCATCAGAATTCTTCCATAATATTGCAAAACTGAAAATATTCAAATAAGTAAAGTTTGCTTGTCTTTTTGGTGAAATAACCCAGACCCACAATATTTGACTGTATAAATTACATAAAATATGCTTTCAGTGTTCATTATGTTACTTGATTTTATTATGAAAATTGATACATATTTTTATCACAAACTTTAATATAAAGGCAATTCCCAAGTTTTGTAAGTGTTGACTTACGTAACTCTGGCATTATGCAAATGGGTGAGATCATCATCTGTGCATGAGCAGAATGGCATGTAATCCCATGTGCAAAAATTGGTTAAGACAGATTTAAGCTGTATTGCTAATTTCATGATATTGAAAACAACAATGTACTTTCAGTTTAGCCACAAAATTTGTCCAAAGTGGAGTGATTCAGCTTTGGAATGTTGTGCTTTTACTTGGTACAGATTGACCTTGGCATTTCAGAAGTGACTTACACATTTCCTGAAATATATCATAGAGAACAGGAAGTTGGTTGAATTACATTTCCAGCCTTTGGAAAATAGACTTGGAGAGCTGTTGTAGACATTAGGTCCAACAGTGAAATGGTTTTCTAGGGTAGAGGTGCATAGCAACATGCCATATATTGTTCCCACAAAGGCTTTGACTGGCTAGCCAGAACCCCTCCAAAAGTAGCTACAGATTTTGCAATTGTTTGCCTGATGGAAGAAGAAAATTATTACTGTTATATGTAAACTTATGCACAAATAAGTTAACCAACAAATATTTAACCAAAATGCCATGAAAAATGCCACCTGAGGATAAGCCAATCTTTGGAATTTTCATAAGTTTTAATTTTCATAATTGGATAATCCACAAGTGGCACATTTTTCAGTTAAAAATGTAAGTGTTTATCTGTAGATGGGCTTATAGTATATGTGAAAATAAATGGGATACACAGGCAGTCCTTGATTTATAACTTCAATTGAGCCTCAAATTTCTGTTGATAAGTGATACATTTGTTAAGTGAGCTTTGCCCCATTTTATGATCTTTCTTGCCACAGTTTTAAATGAATTACTGTAGTTGTTAAGTTAGTAACATGGTTGTTAAGTGAATCTGACTTCCATGATTGACTTTGCTTGTCAGAAGGCTATAAAAGGTGATCACATGACCCTGGGACACTACAAGTGTCATAAATATAAGTCAGTTACCGATACATGTGGAATAATCACTATTGTTTTAATTAATTTAAATATAAATTTTAGTTATTGGCTCTTTGAAATGTAGCATTAAGCCTGCCTACCAAATGTGACTTTACTCCAGAACACAGGCATTCTCTTGCTTATCTGTTTGATTGTTGAAAAAGTACATTCTTCTCCAGAAAAAAAAGATACAGTAGATTAAATTTAGTGAGAATACATTGTATTTAGATGGTGCACAGAATTGCCTAATAACTTGTGAGGATGAGAATGAATTTGTGAAGTTGAGGTAAGGAAAGTCAAAGACCGAAGATACAACTACCCTAAATTGTGCATTGCCAGTGTATACATTTGGCAACCTAAATTTTGATACGGATGCATAAAAAGAATGATTAATGTAGCAGCTGAATTAAATCTATGTCACCTTGGGGATGCATTTATTGTTACCGTATTTTTTGGAGTATAAGACACACTTACCCCCCCTAAAAGAGGCTGAAAATATAGCCCCGCCCACCCGCCGGCCCCCACCCTTTGGCCTCTGCCTCCCAGCAATTTGCATCCTTGCAGCAAACAGCCTGTTTCAGTTTCAGCTTTAGCACAGCCTGATTAGCACAAGCAGCTGATTGTCGGTTGGATCGGCCTCCCGACCGTCAGCTGTTTCAGGCTGCAGGGATTGCCATTGCCTATTGCCGCCTCTGTACGCCCCATTTTCAGCCTCCGCATCCCATTTTTGGCCTCTGCACGCCCCATTTTCTGTCCATTCCGATCCCCGCCGCCCGGAATGGGCGGAAAATGGGGCGCATGGAGGCAGCAATAGGCTATGGCAATCCCAGCAGCCTGAAACAGCTGCTTGTGCTAATCAGGCTGTGCTGAAGCTGAAGCTGAAACTGAAACAGGCTGTTTGCTGTGTGCTGCAAGGAGGCAAATTGCTGGGAGGCAGAGGCAGATTTTTTTTTCTTGTGCTAATCAGGCTGTGCTGAAACTGAAACAGGCTGTTTGCTGTTTGCTGCAAGGAGGCAAATTGCTGAGAGGCAGAGGCAAAAATTTTTTTCTTGTTTTCCTCCCCAAAAAAGGTAGGTGCGTCTTATAGTCCGGAGCGTCTTATACTCCGAAAAATACGGTAGTTTATTTTTTTTGTTGAATGTTTAGTCTGCCGAATTCCAAAATGACTCTGGGTGGTTTCACAAATTAAAAGAAACAACATTGTATAAAAACAACCATTATCTGAAGGACAACATAACTTCTTATCATATTACAGCTGATTCAAAGAGGGCCCACCCAGCTCCTAAACCAAGGCCTTAAGAGAAAACCAAGGTTTTAAACATAACCAAGGTAATCTCTGGCTGGATGCTATTATAAAGGATAGATGCTGTCACACAGAAGTTCTACTTTCTTGGCCCCATTAGATGGCATTGTTTAATTGATGGGATCCAAAACAAACTGACTATACACACAGGATGGTGTGACAGTGCAGAAAACAGATGGTCCTCCAAATTGCTAGGCCCTGTGCCAAGCAGGGCTTTATAGGTAATAACCAGCACCTTGAATTGCACCCAGAAGCCATTTGGCAAACTGTGCAGCTTCTAGCAGCTACCTTACATTGGCATAGCAACGGATATCCATCAGTGTTTGTATTAACTTCTTGTAGCTTCTGAGTGATCCTAAAGGGCAGTCTTGTCTAACGTTTATTGCAACAGTCCACTGTTGAGGTGACCAAAGCATGACTGACCATAAGGGGGAGGGCTCTCAGTTCAGAAATAGGCACAACTGGGACAAAGTTGAACCTATGCAAAGGTGTCTGTAGCTACTCTAGCAGCTACTCCTCAAACAGGAGTTAAGAATCCAGGAAAATGCCCTGGTTATGCACTAGTCCCAAGCGGGCCAGTGTATTCAGGGTCAAGGTGGATCTGAACTGGGAAGGCTGAGCACCCACAGCCATTTGGTCTTGCTAGGGTTTAATCTGAGGCTATTCACCACTATTCAGGCCACAATAGCTGTGGGGCAAGAGCTTGACAACAATTCTTGGCTAGTCAGGACTGAAAATTGAGTATCGTCAACATATTGATGTTACCTGATCCTGATCTAATGGAAGACACCCCCCTCCCCCAATCGGTCAGAGTTTCAAGCTCTGAATCACTCTACAAATCGTGGGCTTTGGGATTGGTCCCTCTACACTCAAACCCCCAGTGGAACTGGCTGTGCAGAAAGGAGAACTGTCATAACACTGAGCTATCTACTGTAAACAGTAGAGGGAATGGCCTTGACAGACAAGAGGAAGAGACACTGCCAAGATAACAGTCAGATAAAAGAGATCTGAGTGTGGTGCAGGAATGTAATTTGAGTAAATGTCTTGGACAAGATACTCACTAGTTCTCACAAAGATAAAGCGTGTGGGGGGAGTGCATTCAGACTAACAAGATTCTGTTACTGTAACTTTATAATACAGGTAGTACTGACCTACATGCCATTGAATTCCTACTCTGACCTGCCTTGAAGGGCTAACATCAACTTCCTGCAGCTAGTCCAGAAGGACGGTATCAAAAGCCATAGAGGAGTCTATGGGGCAGAGATGATTGCATCTCTGCTTGGTTTAGGACACCGACAAGGGCTGCTGGTGCCATTTTAGTATTGTGTCCAAATTTGAAACCTGTCATTTGATGAGAGGAAATATATGAAGTCTTGATATTTTGTTTGTTTTCAGTACCCAATATAAGAAATAGAAAGAGATTATAGTAGAGGAAGAATTAATTTTGATGGCTAGAACATAAGGAAAATGACTGAACAGAACTAAGAATTTAGCACATACTATGGTCCACTCCAGAAGAAGCTGTAGTGGTCCCACTCTTCTGTTTGAAGAACCTAGATCTGAGCAGCACAGTTATCTTGGTTTGAATATTAGTGAAGGGACCTGGTATGTGATAGCATTTGATTTATAAGGAAAGCAGAAATCTAATGTTCTTAGTCGTAGAATTTTCCCAGTCCTACTCCTGACTGGGTAGTACTTACTGAAAAGTGGATGTGTGTAAGTTGAATTCCTCAGACCTGCTTCTGGTATGATAGCCTCAATATTAACATGTATTCTTGCATTGGTTTTCTTTGGGAATTATATAAAAGAAAAGACAAATGCAGAGGTTGAGCAGCTTTTAAATGGTTTGATGACTAATCAGCAAAAGAGAAGACGTAATGGCTTGCAAATGTTGAGCTAGAACTCACATTACTTCTGATCATTGGCTAGATTGTGGAAGGATGACACAATTCAGAAACATTTGAAGAGATACAGGTTCTGTACCCATGGCAGAGAATAGAGAGAAGAAAAGTTTTAATTCTCCCTGAAAATGGGAGAGGCGTGTAGATTAAAATATTTGGCTTTGGCTCTTGGCTCTGGGGGCAGTGCCAATGGCTGAGGCTGCTAAAGGCCCCAGGCCTCTACTCCAAGCCCAGCCTCTGCATTGCCACCAAGTGCCTCTATATTGGGCAGCCTAGATGGGGGAGGGGAGATCAGGTGTGGGGGAGGGGAGATCAGGTGTAGGGAATTTGGCAGCATTTTTCAGCAGTGCTGGGGCTGAAGTCAAGCTCTGGGGTCAGTGGCAGCTGGCTGAGACTGCTAAAGAGCCCAGCCCTCTACTTCAGGCCTAGCCTCGGTGCCGCAGCTGCTGCTGAGCGCACACTGCAAGACCAGGCTAAGGCTTTAAGAAACAGTTATAAATTTGCACCACACTGTGGCACCCCAATTTCATGTGCAGCCTGGGCTGGGCCTCCCAGCACCTTTTCCAACCCCCTGCGGCACCTGCGTTCCTTATTACCCTGGGACTCTATCCTGCTTAATAATCCACAAGATTGCTTAATGACCCCAATCTGGAATGCCGGGATTGCAGTTGTTAAGCAAAGTGATCATGTGATGTCTCACTTAATTACTTCAACAACTGAGATTCTGGTTCCAATTGTGGTCATAAGTCAAGAACTATCTATAATTCCTTTCATAGAGTCTTTTAATAAGCTATTTGTGAACTCTTCTAATTTAAACATTTTCAGATTAATTATTCTTTCAAGGATATCTAATTTTCTTTCAGACTTTAAAGCAAGTTCCAGCCCATTTTTACTGAGTGATATAATGAAGCTATGCTGGTTGAAGTGGGCTTTGCTATAATAAGTGTGTTATAAAAAAACCCCTGAGTTTATTCACCAAAACTTTACTGTGTTAAGTTCTGTAGTGCGCTTAACTTAATTAAACAACTAGTCACTATTATTCATTTGCCATTTTTGTGGGAATTTTGTGTTTTAGTGAGTGACAAGTATACATAGAATTTGATTGAGTTTCTGGTTACTAGAGCTGCATGTTCCCAAATGATACTTTTCAGAAGTGATTTGTGTTATAAGTCTCTGAATATATATTAGCTTCTCTCTTTGTGGTGTATGGCTGGGCTACTTTTTAAGTCTTTCCCCTTTCGTTTTGTTGCAGTGTAATGTTTTTCTTTAACATTCATTTCCTGCTTTGTGATTATTCATGGATCATATATTGAGTGTGATCATAAGCCATGTTGTTTATCAGATAGATGGCCAGTTTTTCATAGGGGATAAACAAATGAAGTCCATCTGTAATGAGACACTGCTTTTGTTCCTGTCCAGGTAATAAAGTGGAGAATTTTTGATATTGCTTTGTCAAAATTAAGATATTAGTGAAATGGGGTTTTGCTGTTGTGCTCTATATAATTACAGATTATAGAGAAACAAGGGCTGTAAACTAAGAGACAAGCAGACTACTACTAGGTAATAGCTGCTGTCTTTTAGTAAATTTTAGGAATATAATAATTCCAACTGATTTTAACAATTATTGCAGTTTTTAAGCCATCTATAATTTTAAAAATTTAATATTAACAATGTTAATATTAATTTATATATTTTGTTTTTAACTTTATTATATGCCACCCAAAGTCACTTGATTTTGAGATGGGCAGCTATATAAATATGATGAATAAACAAAACAAGTAAAGTGACAATTTATAGAATTGAACATGATCATTTGTTTGAAAATACACATTTAGTTTATGTTGATGGTAAATTAATAGTTGCAAATTGAACATTTAAAGAAGATTCCTTATCCTGCAGTCCTCAAAATATGTTGGAAAAAAGTTCCAATAATTCTCACATGTCAGTTAGATTGTAAAACTTGCCTTTTTTATTTCTTTCAACAGTATGCTGCAACTGGAATTACTTTATAATTACAGCATTTCTTAAAAGTTTGTGAACTCTTTTGAATATTTCTGCATATATAGGACCCAAAACATGATGTGTTGCCCACACAAATCCTAAAACCAGATAAAGAGAACCCAATTAAACAAACAAGTCAAAAACATTATGATGTTCATTTATTTATTCTCCAGAAGCCGTTGTTCATTTTTTTTTCTTACGCTTTTTTGTGTACTCTTTAAATTTCCCTCTAGTTCTTTAACCTGGGTATATAATAAAACTTGCATAAATCTTAATGGATCAGTGACACTGTATCTAAACCAGGGGTGAAATTCAAAATTTTTCCCTACCGGTTCTGTGGGCGTGGCAGGGGAAGGATACTACAAAATCCCCATTCCCTCCCCACTCCTGGGGGAAGGATATTGCAAAATCTCCATTCCCATCCCACTCTGGGGCCAGGCAGAGGTGGTATTTGCCAGTTCTCCGAACTACTCAAAATTTCCGCTACCAGTCCTCCAGAACCTGCTGAATTTCACCCCTGATCTAAACTCTAAAGGTAATGATGGCATGAGGATTTTCATTTGCTACTTCTTAAGTAAACCAGGACAGAGAGATCTAACTGGAAAATAAAGAGAGGTGGCCCTCTCCTTGAGTTCTTTGTAATAGGATTGTGGGTGGAGGATTTAGAAACCTCTTCAAGGGAACCAGCAAGTGCCCAATTCACCAGTTGCCTGACTGTACTGCCAACAATTGAGGAACCTTCTGATCATATACAAATACTCCTGGAGTTTTAAAAAAGTGTCTGAATAAGAAAAAGGGAAGCATGTAGTTTGAAATGTGGATATTTATTTTTTTTAGTTTATTTCTTCAGGCCAGATATTCCTGCTGATAATGTATATTGGAAGCACTAACTCTTGACTTTAGGGTTTCCCCCCCCCAAGAAACGTATTAATAATTCCTATTACTAAGCCCCCAGAAGGAGGTTTGTTATTGTGCTGGTATTTAAATGTTCCATAGATTTGTGATAAGAAAGAGAAAGTAGCAGGAATGGACAGAAAGTGTGAATCATTGAAGATTACCTGCATTTAAAAATGTGTCTCTAATGTCTAAACAGGGTTTCCATTTTGAAATAATAGAAAATACTTGTAGTTCGGGTTTTAGATTTTGGCAGTGGTTTGCTCTCCAAACTTGCCATTTAATTCCTGAATGTTTTGTTACCAGGCTAGGTAACATCACCAGCGGGAGTTTTGTAGTATTATCCTATTCCTCTTTAGCTTATTATATATGTCTTGTGTGCCAGTGTGGTCAGTTGATCGTGTGATTGGCTGTTTGTTTGGTGCTGTATTTAAATTCTAAGAAGCTGATTGGTTCCCTTGATTGATTGTTTGAATGATCTGGTTTCTTATATGCTAGATCTAGGGTTTCCATATTTTTTTTCTCTTCTCTGTCTAGGTACTTCTTCCCTGCTCCTTATCTTAATTCAGTTTCCATCCTTTTCTTTTTCCTTCCTGTAGAACTACTTTTCCCTTTCCACATTTCCATACTGTTTTTCTTTTCTTTTTTTTTCTTTCCTGTTTTTACTGTTCTGTCATCATCCAAAACTAGGCACGCACGCCCCTAACTACCTCACTACCTGCCACTACTACTGACCTTAAATGCAAGCTACTTAACGCAAGAAGCCTTGTAAATAAAATGCCTGAATTCCTCCTCCTATTAAATACGACTAATTTCGACATTATATTTGTCTGCGAAACGTGGCTGAATGCATCCCTCCCTGACTCCATTATCATAGAACGAAACTATCATGTTTACCGGTCTGATCGTGAATTCTGAAGAGGAGGTGGTGTTGTTATCTTCTATAAAAAATCCCTAAATCTAAAAAATATCCAAGTTACCCATGAATTTGCTCTTCCTGAGACCATCATCTGTGAGCTGTCTTTAAATACCACATTCCACTTTTTACTATGTTACAGAGTCCCTGACTACGACATTGAACATGCGAATAAGTTAACTTCACTTCTAACGTGGGCAGCCTCCGGCCCATACCCTCTCATCTTTCTTGGTGACCTCAATCTACCTCTTATTAAATGGTCCCTTAACGAATGTACAACAGAACCTATACCTTCAACCCTGTACAATGCTGTAACTAATCTGGGACTGGATCAAATAGTATCCAACAACACCAGACACAAAAACTGCCTTGATCTGATCTTCTGTAACAGTTCAAACTTAATTTATGGATTAAAAATAAAAGAACCCTTTTACAAAA
>QLTV01002820.1:641118-664920 GCA_003457575.1 Thermophis baileyi
ACCCTCTCTGCTAAGTTATGTAGAATAGATTGGCTTTCACTCTTTTTATGAAGACCTCCATAGCTTATTAAATCTGAGCACTGCTGTTCCCAAGGATGTTGGGGAAGACTACTTCAGCTTCAATCGCAACAATACACGAGCACACAATAGATACAAACTTAACGTAAACCGCTCCAAACTTGATTGCAAAAAATACGACTTCAGCAACAGAGTGGTCAATGCCTGGAATACTTTACCTGACTCTGTAGTTTCTTCCCCAAACCCCCCAAACTTTAACCTTAGACTGTCTACCATTGACCTCACCCCATTCCTAAGAGGTTTGTAAGGGCCTGCATAAGCACACAAGCGTGCCTACCGTCCCTGTCCTAATGTCCCCATGTATTCGTAACCATCTCATGTACTCATAATCATGCTTATACATCTTATGTATTCACAATCATGATTATACTTTGTCTGTAATCATGTATACGCTTGACAAAATAAATAAATAAATAAAATTCTTTTTGTGAATAGTTTATGCATGAGAGAGCAGATGAGAATCAGTTAATTCTATAAATGGGATACCTTATTTTACAAGCAATTAATTTTAATCATTAAAGTAGGCAAGTTGTCTGGCTAAACATGTTAAATCAGAATCGCAGATTGTATCATTCTAAGGATTTTAAATTCATCTGGCTAGCTTTCTAAAGAGTAAAATACAAGTATTGTATTATTCTAAGTTTTAATAAAAATCATAATTGTCCATTTAATTACAGACCAATTTTATATGTGTAGCTGCTAAATGAAATCCGAAGCATTTATTGCTTCAAATTGGAGAATGGTTGTCCAAAATGGTATTTTGGAAGAAAAAACTCATTATAGAGTTTAATGTTCTTCATTTGATCATTGTTTCACATTGGCTCAGAGGGTTAATGTATGGGAATATGAAATAAAAATTTTATGTTGCTTGGTTGACTTCACTGATGGCAGTTGACTTTGATTAACTTAACTCCAGTGTGGGTCAGTATCGTTTGATCTTAATATAAAATTCTATTCCAATCATAATATATAAATGAGATGATAATATAATGGTCCAGTCTCTGTCAGTATTCCAGTCATTATCAAGTAGACGTTATTCTTGCACCACTATTTTTTAATATATTTATTAATGACTGTTTCAGTGTGGAGAGTATCATCTTTATTTCTAGTTGAAAATGTATGAAAATAGGATTTACAGTATTATTACTTTAGATTCACATGCCTCACAATAATTTGTGTAGGTAATTATTCTTGGTAATTATGTTATGGAATTCACTAGTAATTAAATATGAAAAAAGAAAATATGGATTTTCCAATCGAAACATTCCAAGTATATGTGGATAATTGATTCTCATTTTAGTGCTCTGGTTGTCACATATTGTTACCGTTAATCTGTGCTTTCTTAAAATGGTTGTTGTGGGATTTCAAATGTTGTGTTCTTGTTTTGGTGTTCGGGAGAATTGGTTATGTTTCCAAGTATTAGGGCTAAATACTTACAGCCAAATTTGTATCATTCTCTCTAAAATATCTCTTTTACCATATCAGAAGGTTTAAATTCCTGAAAGCTAACCTACTAAGACTTTGCACTTAGAAATCTTTGTTAATCAAAAGGTGTATTTCTCAACCATAACAGTTATTGAAGTTCTTCAAATATGTCAAAGACCATTTTAATTTTTGACTCTGGAATATAATTTTTTTAAGAAATGTAGTTTTGAAAGATGTTTACATGTTGGCAGACTTCCTTAAATAAATACATATCAATATTCTTTGACTCATCCACATCAAAACCTAATTCAATAACTTCTTAATAGTGTACAATATTAATATTAAATTAATGTCATTGGTAGCTAATTTTTGGCTTAATACTGAAAAATACTACAAACTTGCAATTACCAGAAATAGGTTCAGGTCTATACTACTGTCTTAAAAACACATATCTAGGCAACAATATGTTAACTACTTTATTGCTGTTAAATAAAAACAGTCTGATAATTATTCTAATTATGATTTGTTCTGAAAACATTGTAATAAGATATCTAATCCATTTTGTAAGAAATAAACTAAACAAATAAACAGATGTCATAAATTCAAACTGGGTGTTTTAAACAAAATGTACTGAATTATTGTATTTTTTGGGTTAGGGTTTGCCGCTGCCGCGGCCCGTTCGCCACCACCGCGGCCCATTTGCAGTGGCTCATTTGCCGTGGCCCGTTTGCCGCCGCCGCGGCCCATTTGCCATGGCCTGTTCGCCACCGTCACAGCCCGTTTGCTGCCACCCATTTGCCGCCACCGCGGCCCGTTCGGTGCGGCCCATTGGCCGCTGGTGCGGCCCATTTGGCACAGTCCTGTTCACCGCCGCCCATTTGCCATGGCCTGTTTGTCGCCGCCGTGGCCCATTTGGTGCGGTCCGTTCGCCGCCACCAATCCCCACCGCCTGAAACCAGCCAAAAATGCGACGCGCATGGGCCAGAAACGGGGCGTGCAGAGGCCGAAAATACGATGCACGGAGGCGAAAAATGGGCAAAGGGTGGAGGCCGGCGGGTGGGTGGAGCTTCGGCAACATTCGGTGTATAAGACGCACTGCAATTTTCACCCACTTTTGGGTGGGGGGGGGAAGTGCGTCTTATACTCCGAAAACTACGGTATATGCCTTGGTGTCTTCTGGAGCTTTTAAGTATTGTGAACAATCAAATAAAGGTTTAATCCATTAGGCTTACTCTGCTCATTTATAAAGGAAAATACTAGTGACATATGGAATCTCAGTTCACAGCATAGTTTAAATGTACTACATATGTGCTTAGAACTCCTGGATTGTAGTTTAACATAATTCTCTTATACTAAAATAAAGATAGCAAATAGTTAATTTTGAATCATACAGCTCATCTGTCTCTCTTTTCTGCATTCCACAGAAGCACCTTGTGCTACACCACTGTTGTGTAGCTTTGGACGGCCCGTTGACCTAGAAAAAGATGACTACCAGAAAGTTGTTTGCAACAATGAGCATTGTCCTTACAGCACTTGGATGCATCTTCAGTGTTTTTACGAATGGGAGAGCAGCATTCTGGCTCAATTTAATTGCATCGGAAGAGCAAGGAGTTGGAACGAGAAACAGTGTCGGCAAAATATGTGGACCAAGAAAGGATATGATCTTGCCTTCCGTTTTTGTTCATGTCGATGTGGGCAAGGCCATTTAAAAAAAGACACGGATTGGTACCAAGTAAAACGAATGCAAGATGAAAAGAAGAAAAAATCAGGGTCCGAAAAAAGCAGTGGAAGATCAACATCTGAGTCTTCAGAAGATCTTAAAAAGTGCAGGTCTGCTAACAAACCACAGAAAGGTTTAAACCATGATCTCCAACGACGGCATTCAATGGATAGGCAGAATTCTCAAGAGAAAGGCACTGCTAGCGGTAGCTATGCAATCCGTTCTCCCTGTGGTTCTCCTGGACAGTCCCCCCCTGCAGGTTATTCTGTTCTTGCCCCTACCCATTTCAGTGGACCCCGCTCTTCACGATACCTAGGAGAATTTTTGAAGAATGCCATTCATTTGGAACCTCATAGAAAGAATATGGCCAATAGTGGCATGTTTAGAAATGCTCACTTTGATTATGGGACATCTGGGTTACAAGCACATAGATCAGGACATTTTGATGCTCCAGTACAATTTTTGAGAAGGCTTGATCTATCTGAACTCCTTGCTCACATACCTAGGCATAAATTGAACACTTTCCATGTCCGTATGGAGGATGATGCCCAAGTGGGTCAAGGAGAAGATTTACGGAAATTCATTCTTGCAGCACTCAGTGCCAGTCATCGAAATGTTGTCAACTGTGCGTTATGCCATAGAGCATTGCCTGTATTTGAACAGTTTCCACTGGTGGATGGAACCTTGTTTCTTAGCCCATCAAGACATGATGAAATTGAGTATGATGTTCCCTGTCACCTTCAAGGTACAGGTTGCTTTTATTTTTGTTTTGTTTATTTATTTATTAAATTTATTGGCTATTTCTTAAATGGCATAACTGAAGTCTATAATTTCTGTTAATATCTTGCATTTTTGGAAGGCGGTCTACATTAGCCTTTTCCATCCTGTGCATTATTCCCAAATGTGTGGAATTCAGTTTCCTGAATTCCCAGCCAGCAAGGCTATTGCTGAAAAATGTGGAAATATTCATACAATGTGAAGATGCTCAGATTGATGAAGGTTAGTACAACAGGCCATAATAAAAGCTTAATACGATTTCAACTGTCCCTTCTGTGGGAAAATAGCTTGGCAGAAGAAATATACTTTTAGCAAAGAATATGTGTGTAGCAGGGTAGATTTGATTTAAATCAAGTTGATATAAATAATGATTCAAACCATGATTTAAAGCACTAGTAAAAAGGCTTGATTTAAATCAACTCGATTTAAATCATAATTTTTAAAAAGCAACTGTCACCTCTGTCCCACAGCGGCTCCTCTGACCAGCTGTTGACTCACCGACAGTCCCATTCACTTTAATGGGACGGCTGGTGATGCGGCAATGACACAAGGTGAGGGACGTGGCGGGCAGCAGGTGAGTGGATGCCTACTAACAGGCGCTGCCATGATGGATCTGAAATGGCAGGTGCTCTTTAATATTATATTTATAAGCTGCTTAGAAGGTTTCACTTTCATTTTTACTGCTTGCCCTTCCTCCTCACACTTAGAGCCTGGTGGTACCGATGCATTTCTCTTCAAACAATCATACAGTTTGTAGTGTACATAGATTTGCAAAACAATGGGATAAAGGAATATTCCTGAACTTTGTTTTATGATTTATCTCATGGTTACTGTGAAATTGTGTGAATGCATCAATGCAGTGCATGTTATCTCAGCTTGCAGAGCTTGGATTCATTGAATGAGTTTACAAAAAATGTAAATATTGCAGAATATACAGTCTCATGCTACATAACTAAGCTCCATTTCATGCTGAATAAACTAAATTATTAATATATCTTTACTCCAAAAGCATTTTATTAAAATAAATTTGATAAAAATCAAAAAAATCCGATTTAAATAAAAAAATCTGGTTTTTTAATTTTTTTTAAAAAAATCATTTTTTTATCCACCCTGGTGTATAGCAGAGAAATTGTGTAAAAAAAGGGCTGTAGGTAATTAGAATAACAGAATTGAAAGGGAACTTGGAGGTCTTCTAGTCCAACTCCCTGCTCAGGAAACCCCCTGGTCTTCGGGTTTCCGGCGCTCCAGCGCGCGCGTGTGTTCCGGTTTGGTCACTTGGTGCTGAAAAGTTTCGCCATCACTGCCCTATACCATTTCAGACAAATGGTTGTCCAATCTCTTCTTGAAAATCTCCAGTGTTGGAACACTCACAACTTCTAGAGGCAAGTTGTTCCACTGATTAATTGTTCTAACTGTCAGGAAATTTCTCCTTAGTTCTAGGTTGCTTCTCTCCTTGATTAATTAAATTTGTTTTGTTTTCTTTTTGGCAGCTGCCCACATCTTTCTGATTCATAATGTGCTTATATTTACAGGTTATATTTACAGATATATACTTGGAACTTAGGCAGAAAAAGAATTGCTGGGGGAAAATTTTTGTATTTCTTCAGTATTCTAAATTACAAGAAACATATTTTGAATTTTAGATTAATGTGTTTGGATAGAGGTAGTCCTTGATTTACAACAATTTGTTCAATGACTGTTCAAAATTACAACAGTGCTGAAAAAAGTGACTTACAACTTATGACTGTCGCAGTATCCCTGTGGTCATGTGATCAAAATTTGGGCACTTGGCAAAGGACATATATTTACGATGGTTGCAGGGTGTTGGGGCCATATGATTGCCATTTACAACTTTTCCAGCCAACTTCTGACAAGCAGAAGCAGAGTCAAGGGGAAGCCCATGTGATTCACTTAACAACTGAAGTGGTTCACTTAACAACTGTAGCAAAAAAAGTCATTAAAATTGGTCATAATTCACTTAATAGAGACCATGCAACAGAAATTCAGGATCCAATTGTGATCATTAATTGAGGACTATCTATAATTAATTGAGGACTACCTATACAAGTAATCTTTGACTTAGGATCATTATTGAGCCCAAATTTTCTGTTGCGAACCAGACAGTTGCTAAGTGAGTTTTGTCCCATTTTATGACTCTTTTTGCCACAGTTGTTAAGCAAATCACTGCATTTGTTTAGTGAATCATATGGTCATTAAGCAAATCTGGTTTCCTCTATTGACTTGTTGGAAGTTGGCTGAGAAGGTTACAAATGGTGATCACGTGACCCTGGGACAGTGCAACTGTCATAAATGCATGCCACTTGCCAACTGCCCGAAATTTGATCACATGATCATTTGGATGCTGTGACAGTCGTAAGTGTGAAGATCGATTGCAAGTAACTTTTTTCAGTGCTGGTCACTGAATGGTCACTGAATGGCTGTAGCAGGGATGGATTCTAACTTACCTCGCTGCCGGTTTGCTCCCTCGCGCGCCGCATGGGCGTGCCGCATGGGCGCTTTGCACATGCGCACATGCGCAGTAACAAAAAATCTGAAAAAAGTCAACCCCCCCCCCACAAAGCCGAAAAAAAAGATGGCGACCGCATGCACAGTGCCGGAAGTTGGCTTATGCGCATGTTCAGAAGGAAAAATAAAATAAAATAAAAATTCAAATAAATAAATAAATTAAAAATGCAAAAAAAAGATGGCGGCTCCCACAGACCGGCACCGACCGATCCGGTTCGGTGACATCATCGTGATGTCACCAGCGGGCCATCTCCTGAACCGGTCCGAACCAGGAGGAACCCACCCCTGGCCTGTAGGTTCAGAACTTGTAATAATACTTTTACATTATTGAAGCTTTGCTGTTAGGAAGTTTTCTGATAAGAGATTTAGACAAAGACAAAAGCAATCAGGCTAGAAAGGCAAATTATGATTATAAACCTCTCTAAGATTGTTGGTATCTTCTGGGCTTAGAGGAAGAAAAGGATTAGATGAAAAGAATTAAGAGAACTGCTGCATAAATTAGGTCATTAAAATTAATAATATAATAAAATTAAATTGATAAAATAAATAAAATTTTGATTTGAATGATAAAACTGAAATTAATGGAAACAAGCCAACCTAACATTGTAATTTACAAGAGTGGCTTATTTCTGCTAACTAAAATTAACATTAAATATAACTTAGAGTTTGGGTTTTCTAATATGGGAGAAAAACATGGTCCATCACTGACCGTGACTTATTCTTGTAATGCAAATCCAGAGCCCAATGCAACCCACCAGAAGATGAAATGAGGTAAGATTGATGGTGGGTTCACGTTGAATGAGCTGATTGCCTGATAAGCCATAAATCAAGAGAGTTCAATTTCAAATCCCTCTTTTGCTATCTGCATTGGGCATGATTGCTGAAAACTCAAAACATGATTTACTATTTTAAGGTGGTAAAACACAAAACTGTACGATAAGCCTACACAATTTTGACACAATTTAGAAATGCAGTCTCTCTTCCAAAACCCAGCCTTTCTTACTTGTCAACATACAGATTCCCACAACTTTAAGATTGCTCATCCTTTGCATTGATGGTTTGCAAACTCCTGTGGCTAAGAGTACTCATGCATGTCAACAGGCCCAAAATCATACACATTAGAATTTAGCATGATATGTACATCATCTCTGTATTTGCCCATCGTAGTAAGTCATAGTAATACTTCCAGGACCACACTGTCTTTGAGATTTATTTTTCAAATGAACTTAGATTTAGATTTATTATATTTGTATGCCGCCCAACTCCCAAAGGACTTTAAAAACTTTGTTTTTAAATGACTGTATTTTAATTATTTTAGGGTTTTCTGTGGTTGATATCTGCATTGTTACTCTTTTTACTTAGTAGTTTTAAAGGTTTATTTTGTCTACTGCTCTTGGATAAGAACAGTAGTAATAATATGGATTGTAGCCCAAATTGCATAATTGGCTATTTAACTGTATAAGGCTTAATTTATGTTTTGTTCTGCATTGGTAATAAATCATCAAAACAAATGCTGAGTTCTAAAATAAGCCTATTTTGTAGCCTAGAAACAGTATTTTTAAAAGAAAAGTCAGAAAAAAACCCTTAAAAACAAAGCATAGTCATAGTTTGGTTATAGTGAGTGTGAAAAATGCTGACTGGCATGATTGCAGTTTCATTGCTGAGGTATATGATGACTACAAATAATGTGCATTGTGTTCACATATTTTCTTGTTACCAGCTGTTGATTAGCAGTAGCCAATGTATTGGAATCAAAACATTGTGTTTTGCATTTTTTGATGTGATTGTATTTTTAAAAGAGCACTGCAGAATTTTCATTCTGCATATAATCTGCTTAGAGTTTTCCTTAAAGAAATATCCCAAACAGTCAAGATTACACAATCCAATTGTGCTATCCTTGTGGAAATGTTCAGGCCAATATTTACTTATGCTCATGCAATTCATTCCACAAGCTGTTTCACAACTGAGATTACACTTTTCGTTCTGGCAAATGTATGAGCTGTTTTGATACTTAGGTAGTTACCAATAGAACCATGCCAACTCTTGTACATTTTTTATAGTATTACATTGGTTACAACCAAGTTAGTGATACTGTATATTTATTAAAAACGCCTTTTTTTGACTATTTGAAAGATAGATTTTATAAACAACGGAGCAGCAGCAGTTGTTTTTATAGAGACTCCTTGACTTATTTGGACTAGAACTGGGGTCCTTAAACTTTTTAAACAGGGGGCCAATTCACGGTCCCTCAGACTGTTGGGGGGCGGGACCGGCTGGGTGGGTGTGGCTAGGTGGTCATATGACTGGGTGGACGTGGCTAGGTCATGTGACTGGGTGGGTGTGGCCAATTTAGCAGTCCATTAAACAATACACACAAATTAAACTTTAATTTGTTTTGCTCCTGGGGGTGTTTTATTTGCTTTTGTTTGCATGTTGCTCTTTTGGTTGACTTCTTTTTACTAGATCATTTTTTAAAGTTGTTTAGGAGTCTAGTGGTCCACTTCAGGAAACTCAGTTTTGCAGCAATTCTTCTCAGTCCCAAAGAGCTTACAATCAACAAGTAGAACAAACCAGGGAAGGCATTGCCTCTCTTTGTTTTGGGTGGGTGGGAGGCCAGGGACTCAGCCCAAGAGCTGGGTCTCCTTAGAGAGGCAAAGGAGCAGGTTTATGTCTATTCCAGAACCTGGAAACAGGCACCCCTCAGCAGCAACCTCCTGCATACTTGGGACTGTTCCCCGGCCAAGTCCCCCAACCAGCACGGGCTCCTTTTGCTCTCCTTCCACTCCTGCTCAGTGCCAGAACAGACAAGAAGGAAAAGGGGTGCTTCTCCTCTGGGCTTGATTCCTCTGCCCCCCTCCCCAATAGCTCCCTTGCCAAGGTAACGTGTTTCATTGTGGCTGAAGCAGCAGCCATGAGACCCAGGCAAGCCCCTTCTGGCACAATGGCCTCCTTTGCCTTCCTGGACTGATCTAGACTACCAAGTATAGCAGCCTGCCTGCCCTCTTAATTGGGAAGGAAAAATGAGGAATTACTAGACTGGCCTGCCTTCCCAGAAAGCGCTGTCTCTCTCTCCCCCTCCCCACCCCCAATTTGGCTATTGAAATTAAGGCTGGCTTCCCCTCAGCCCCGCTCTTGATTGGGGAGCCCATAGCCTCAATCTGAAACCTACGAAGAGGGATAGGGGAGCACGGGAGACGCGCTCGCATTTTCTAATTAAGAAAACTTAAAATGCTGCTTTTTCAGAATGCTGCGCCAAAACCCTTTTCTTGAGCGGGGAGGAGGAAAACCACCCTTAGTGCAGGGCTCCTGCTCCCGCTGCCACTGTGCAAGCCCGTCCACAGCAGAGGCGACATCCACAGGGCCAGAGGTTGGTGGGTTTTCCTTCCGGTGATGTTGCCTTGCTGCCACCTAACAGGTGAAGTAGGGGAGACGGGCCCTCTTTATCGCGAGGGCCTCCTGGAAGGGATCTGGCCACTCCAGTTCCCCCTCGGCACGCTCCCCGGGGGCAGATATTAAACTCTGCCTGCCCCACTGGAACTGGGCAGCGAAGGGCGAGCGTCCCGAGCAAGACGGGGAGCAGCAGCGGCATTTGGGGCAGGGGATTCGGCTGATGCGAGGCGCTTCGGGGAAGAGCCAAGGAGGGTTCTGATGCCGCCATCTCCCACACGCTCCCCTCCCCGCGTGCATCAGTCCACCCGCTGGCATCAGCCCTCCGCCAGCCGGCCGCAGCTGCTCCCCCGCCCACCTGCGCCCTTTGGCTAAGTGCAATGGGCGCGGAGCATGTCTCCCTCCCCCGCATGGAGCGTGTTCCCCTCACACACCCGACTGCAGCGGCCCCCAGAAGCACTCTGCCGGCCAAAAACTTTGGCCTTACTTTCCAGTTTCAGCCCGTGGGGCTCAGGAATGTAAGGCCTGTGCTCGGCCAAAGGGTGGGGGCCGGCAGGTGGGTGGGGCGATGTGGGCGGGGCAGCCTCGAAGTCCCGTGCGGGTCGGATTAATGACTTTGGCGGGCCGTATCCGGTCCGCGGGCCGTAGTTTGAGGACCCCTAGACTAGAATTTCTGTCGGTAAACAAGGCAGTTCTTAAGTGAGTTGTGCCCGATTTTATGACCTTTTGTGCCACAGTTGTGACTCACAGCAGTTGTTAAATGAATCGTATGATAGCTAAGTGAATTTGGCTTCCTCCATTAACTACAGCTGGGAACATCGCAAATGGTGATCTAAAGACCCTCAGACACTGCAATGGGCATAAATACATGCGGGTTGCAAAACACCCAAATTTTGATCGTGTGACCATTGGGATGCTGCAGTGGTCATAAGTGTGAGGGCTGATCATAAGTCACTTTTTTCAGTGCCATTGTAACTTTGGTTTCTAAATGAATGATTGCAAATCGGGGATTTCCTGTATTTCCTATCTTTCATTTTACCACCCTGAGGTTGCTTAATTATGGATATTGGGGCTTCTGGATATTTATAGGCTTTAGTTCCCAAATGCATATTCCTAAAGAGTCCTTTAAAAATTCCCATTTGAGCATAATTTGATGCTATCGGAACTGAACTTCAAAAATCTGGGAAGTAGAATTGGAACGTTACCCTAGTACTACTCTAGTGGTAATCTGACCATTTGCTATCCAGACCTGGCAGCCCTATCATTCTCAGTATGAATTTAAATCTAAAAGCAAAATAATGAGGCCTGAGGAAATTTCCCAAAATAATTGCAAATGCTTTATATATACAAATACAGGTAGTCCTCGACTTACGACCACAATTAAGCCCAAAATTTCTGTTGCTAAATGAGAAATTTGTTAAGTGAGTTTTGCTCCATTTTACAACTTTTCTTGCCACATTTGTTAAGTGAATCACTGCAGTGGTTAAATTAGTAATACAGTTGTTAAGTAAATCTGGCTTCCCAATGGAAGGGGGAAGGACACAAAAGATAGCAATAGCAATAGCAGTTAGACTTATATACCGCTTCATAGTGCTTTTACAGCCCTCTCTAAGCGGTTTACAGAGTCAGCATATTGCCCCCAAGAATCTGGGTCCTCATTTTACCCACCTCAGAAGGATGGAAGGCTGAGTCAACCTTGAGCCGGTGAGATTTGAACTGCCGAACTGCAGCTAGCAGTCAGCTGAAGTAGCCTGCAGTACTGCACTCTAACCACTGTGCCACCTCGGCACTCAAGATGATCACATGACCCCCGGGACACTGCAACCGTAATAAATGTGAGTCAGTTGTCAAGCATCCAAATGTAAATCATGTGACCATGGGGATGCCACAATGGTCGTAAGTGTGAAAAATGGTCATAAGTCACTTTTTTCAGTGCCGTGGTAACTTTGAACGGTCACTAAGTGAAGTGTTGTAAGTTGAGGACCACCTGTACATAAATTTATAAATATATAAATTTTTATATATACAAATAAGGGAGGGGGGAGGAGTCTGTAAACTTGTTTCTCATCTTACCTAGCAGGGAGAGAAGTAAAAATTGCAGAAGTGGGAATAGATGAAGGACTGGAATATAGTCATGCTAAATGTTTATACAGGTAGGTGACCCCAGCTTTTGGGCAAATGAGAGTGCTATCTAATTCCCCTATCAGGTACTTACAAATCATAGTTTGAAGAGTACAGAAATACTATAGGCTCACTTTGCATTGTCCTTCCATGCAATTCCTGCCTCCATTCCATACCTGGTAATTTCTATAGCTTCCTTGATTCGGATGTCATAATGAAACTTGGTTGAGAATAAACTGGGTTAAGGAATAAGAAGTTTAAAGAGTTTTGAAAATTAGCTTGGAGATTAGTATTTACTATTAGCAATAGCACTTAGACTTATATACCATTTCATAGTGCTTTACAGCCCTCTCTAAGCGGTTCACAGAGTCAGCATATTGCCCCCAACAATCTGGGTCCTCATTTTACCCACCTCGGAAGGATGGAAGGCTGAGTCTATTGCTTGCTCTATAAACATAATTATTGTAAGTTAAAAATGGATGAGATGATTTATAAATGAGAGGAAAGGATAATGAGCTTGTTCTTAGTCATCCTGTAAGGATTAGAATAATGTGTTTGGGCTCACACAATATTAAGCTCAAACCAAACCAAACATACAATACACCTATACATTTGTGTGTTTTATTAATCCAGTTGGTTTGTAAACTTTGACATAAGCTGTGAACTGTGATAGTCCAATAATAATTAAACAATCTACGGTATGGATTAGCACCATATAAGATCCAGGTAAGCACCTAAATTGGGCTAGCCAGTATCCACCTCTGATGAGACAGCTATTTCACATTTTCTAGTATTTTTCCAGGTGAAAACTGCATGAAATGGGGAGCTTCTCCTAAACAAATATATACTGTAGGAAGTTTGTTTTTCCATATTGTATATTGAGTTAAGCACAATTGCTATAGTATAATTCTACCTTCCTGCTTTCACACTGGAATCTTTTCTATATTTATGCAGAGTGTGCAAATGTATTCATGTAGCAATTTGAACTCTTTCCTGAAACTGAGTTATAGCAGAGACTTTGTGGTTTGAAAAAGCCTGCATTTCCTGTTGAGAAGAATCTGTTTTTCCTGACTTCTCTGCATCAAGAGTTTGTGTGATATATTCTTTTGCCAAAAAAGGATAATCATATATGACTTTTATTCACATGTATAAATACTGTAGACGTTTATGAAATAATAACTGGAAGGAAATTAAATATATGGAGATACCTAATTAACTTGTGGGTTCTACTTTTGCAAAAATCTATTATGAATTTACAGTAGCATAGAGCCCATCCCCCCTCTGAAGCATGTGATATGCAGCTGAAAGTAACTCTGTAATACAATAGTAATTCTCTAAAGTTATTTGTTAAGCTTCTTAGTTGAACTGAAAATTGGAATGCTTGTTCATTCTGATGTGACAAATGATCTACTCGTACTGATCATGTGTTAGTTTTAGTATAGTTGATTTGTAGTTTAATTAAAAATCAATTTTGAATTTTTAAAGACTAAATTTTACAACCTAAACTCCCAACAACCTTCTATTTAGAAGCTAACTAATACGGATTGACTGTCAGCATTAGTTTAAACTAGTAATGAAAGAATAATTTGCATTTGAAGTTAGGAATGTAATTCTGAATAAAATAGACTTTCCCCTTTAATGGTATTTGGACAGAAGATGGCTAGAAACATAATGTTTGCTGAATGCATGCTTCATTTCTTGTATTTTCTAATAAAAATGCCATTCACAATTCTGTTAATGTATGGTACATTCTGTTGATATATTCTGTTTTTACAAAAATTTCTCCACAGGAAGGCTTATGCACCTATATGCTGTTTGTGTAGACTGTTTAGAAGGGGTTCATAAAATTATCTGCATAAAGTGCAAATCTCGGTGGGATGGAAGCTGGCATCAGCTGGGAACCATGTATACTTATGACATTCTAGCAGCCTCTCCTTGTTGTCAGGTTAGTATTATGAAAGAGTTCATATTTTAGTAAATTATGTTCCACGGTCTTGGCATATAGTGATAGTTGTCTAAGACACTATTTCATGGATGAGGATACATTCATGACCCTCTGGTGGATGCTGCTGCTCTTCCAAAAGCACATAGCTCTGCCAGGAATACCGGTCAGGTGCAAGCAATTAGATCCACATGGATAGAGTTCAAGCTAACTACTTTATTGTATTCTGCCTATAATACAGGAATCTCCCTAGATTGCTTGCCTTCCTTTGGGAACAAATAGATAAGGCTCTGTGAGGCTTGGTGGGGGGGAAGGGGAGGGGAAGAGTCAGTCCTGGATGTCTTCTAGCTGTTGCAATGATTCAAGGCTAATTCTCTGCTTGAACCTTCGCTCTACCTGGCTGAGCATATTCCAACAATACCCTTCTTTCAATACTGGCTCCCATTCACAGCGATGAGGAGAGGCCCATGTGACTATCGGAGCTCTGCAGCTAATGATTAAGAAGAATTTATGTGTTTGTTGTCTGTGTCCTGTACATCTTCATTAAAGAGCATGTAGTGTGGAATTGCATGTACACATAGAGAAGATAGCACTGTAATTATATCAGTGTGCATTGAGATAAAGATGAAGCCAGGTGGTGTAATGCTGTTCCATCTCCTGGAAATGCCCTCCTAGAGGAACAGTTTCAATACTTCAGGGTCATATTGGCCAGATGTTAAGATGAAATGAATCAAAAGCATCAAATCCTCCTAGATTTAATCCTTGCCTTCCATTTTTGTCTAATATCCCTAGAGATGAAATCTATGCATCCAATGTAGGCATTGTAAAATGCAATCCTCTCTAGGTAACTGATTCATTTTTTTTAATCTACAAAAAACACATTAATAGCTGATTCTACAGACACAAGAGATTGATGTTACGCATTTTATTATTCAGGCAAGCTTTCCCAAGTACAAGCTGTAGTAGGAATGGGCCCATCAGGCTATAATCACAAGGCATATTCAGTAAGAATAAAACAAACAGAGGCATGATAGGGTTTGATGGACGGTGGAAGCCAATTATGAGATTTTTGAAATTCTGTTCTCTTTTTCTCTGTCTCTCTCCTCTATTACAGGCTCGGCTGAACTGTAAACACTGTGGGAAACCTGTTATAGATGTACGTATTGGGATGCAGTATTTCTCAGAATACAGCAACGTTCAGCAGTGTCCACACTGTGGAAATTTGGACTATCATTTTGTGAAGCCATTTTCCTCATTTAAAGTTCTGGAGGCTTATTGACAAAAGCTTTGCCATAGTAATAGCTATTTTATGAGTATTGTTCCATTTATTTTACATATCTTTTATAAGATCTGCTCTGTGAAGGGGAGGGGGGCTTTTTTTCTAATTGAAAGGAAAGTGCAGCAGCTTTGCGTGATTATATACATGTGTTCCTGTGTAGATGTGTGTCATTCAGACAGAGGTCCTCTTGCCATGATTTCAGTGAAGGCTGGAGATGCAGCTCCATCTTTTACTCTCTATCATATTATCCTAGCTCTTTTCCAGATGTGTTGGGATCACACTGTCTGGGTATTCTGAAAAAGATGTTTCATAACATCTGGGAAGTTGTCTACATTCACCCAGGTTGGAGAGAAAATTCCATTCTATTTGTTCCCTTTATTATTAAATAAAAAACTGACTTCAAGATATGGAGAGGTTTTTTGTAGGTTGGAGAGATGAATAGATTTTCATAAACATGTAGAAGAAAGAAAATTGTAGATCTGCCCAGATAAAGAGTGAAATCCAGCATCATGGGAGTAGAGTTCTGCTTATAGATAAGGTCAGTGGTGGGATTCAGCCAGTTCGCATTGGTTCAGGCGAACTGGTTGTTAAATTACTCACCCTTGCTATCAAAGTGGATCCTGGGCGCTGCGCTGCAATGGAAAAACGGGCAACGGAGCGGCTGGCACGAGGGAAGGAGAAGGCTGCTTTCCCTCTCTCTTCTCCCTGCTCCTCCTCCTTCCCTTGTGCCAGCCGTTCTATTGCCCGTTTCTCCATTTCAGTGTAGTGCAGTGCCCAGGATCCACTTTGATAGCGGGGTGGGTGGTAATTTAACAACAGGTTCGCCCAGGGTCAGGTTGGCCATTACAGGAGGCTTATCCTGCATATGCGGCGGAGCTGGAGGACGGGGATGGGCCACGCCTTCCACGACAGCCAACCTGACCCTGGGCGAACTGGTTGTTAAATTATTTGAATCCCACCACTGGATAAGGTGGTCCCTACAGTCTTCCGCTGTGCCCTGAAAATCAGTTCTGAAGAGTGGGAGACTCAACAGATTTTTAAGATGTTGGGAATAGAAAGTGATTCCATGCTAAGCAGCACTCCCATTACTACTGCCTTTTCCCATGCACTCTTAATATATTTCAAGGCCTAATATAACATGGAAGAGGGAGGGGAGGTGTCACAAATCGTCATAACTTCTCCATTGCTTAATGTTAATCCATAGACTTCAAGTTTGTATGCAGATCCTATCTGTACATTTTAGATGAACTAAGAAAGGATGCTGGGTAGTTGTACAGCCAGCTTTTCAAAGACATTTTCCTTGTGTGTGCCTCTGTCCAATGATTATTTTGCTCCTTTGTTGAATTTACATCATTCCTGGGAGCAAAATCAGGACTTGATAATATTAGTAGTGCTGGTTAATACAGTTCGAGGCTCTGTTTGTTGAGATAAACTTAACCATTGACAAATGAATGTAATACTATGTCAGAAAATGCACTGTTTAAAACTGTTTTATTTTTGCATAGTGTCTTCCTGGGATATATATTTGATAATCATAGTTACTCTCACTGACAGATCATACTGTTTCCGCTAACACTGTAATTCAAACAGTCAGGAAAATTTCTACAAAAAACCCCAAGCTTGCAATTTTAATAAGTTGTGTTATTTCAGCTTTTTTCAAGCATTTTAAAATTACCTTAGGGTGTTCGGTAGTACTGCAAAACTCATTACAAAATCTGTTATCAAGAGAGGTATCTGCAACTTACGTTGCATATTTTTTCATTGTGATTAACCCTTGTCTCTTGGTACAGTTATAGTAAATTATGTTCAAACTAAATGAAGGATGATAGATTAGTGTGCCTACCTGTGAATTAATTTTCCTATAGGTTGAAGTATTTAATAATTTCTTTACAGTATTTCAAAAGTTTTCTCTAAAACTGAATGGTGTTTATAGAACAGTTTTTATTAGTTGTTCACATATCATCTGGAAAAATTTCTGTAGAAATACTCCCAAGATTGTGTGTGCAGATATGGGCTGTGTATAAACAGGCAAGGAATCAGTTAAAAGACTAGCATATTTAAGGTTCATGCAAGGGTTGATGGTTCAAAAGAGCTGCTAAAGTTCTTAGTAATTAATGGCTTACACTATCTTGTTGAATAATAGATGTCAATATTTTGAACCTGCCTGCTGTTTTGGATACATGTTATCATGTAAGGTGCATTGTGCCCCATGACTTGTGGAATTCATTTTATGTCTTTTGGATCCTAGCTTGAATTAAGTCGTATTAAAACAGGTTAAACCCACTTTTTGGTACCTATTTTGAAATGGCACTTTTACTTAATTTTTAAAAACTTTTAATTTATGAGAAATTAAAAGTGAAATAATTGAAATCGAACAAATTTAAGAACAAAATAATTGTTTTGTGATTATTGTTCTTTTATCAGTATTGTAGTTACTTTATCTGTACATGTGCAAACATTTTTTTGTTAAAAGTGAATGCTCAGTCTTTTGAAATTTGGTAGTCTAAGTATTTGGTTTTTCAGCACAAATTGTTCAACATTAGAAACAAATGATCTACTTGAAAATGGAATGTTTTATTGAACTATAATTATAACATTATTTCCAAAGATGAGCAGGTAAATGTAGTTTCTGTAGATCAGCACTAAGGAGCAAATGAGCTGTCACATCAGAAATTTGTGATAAGATTTTGCAATATAATTTAATTTTAGGTTTTTATGGATATTGCATGTGATAATTTGGAGTCTATTGCAATGATGTGATGGGTCAATGTGGGCAGTATAAACCTCTTTCCTTTTCCAGAGTTGTTGTGAAATTTAGCAACAGCAACATTCAGTTATAATTTGGATGACTGTTCTAGGCTACTTAGCTCAAAACAGCTCTGGGGGAAGAGGTAATTTAGGTGAGGGGGAAGATTAGCAGTTCTTCAACATGTTGCAACCTCCATCAAGTAGCCCTGAAAAAAAATTATACAGATAAATAATTGCAATTTTAAGTGTAGTTTTCTCTGCATTGTTTCCAGTGTTGGATCTGTAACTCGCAGATTTGGGAGTACTAGTTTTCAGACCAACTGAAGAGTGTTATTTGGGGGAAGGTTGTTCTAGTATGTGTAAGCTCTGTAGAGTTTTGGTGGATCTAATCACTCCAAATTTTGTACTGGATAATAAATATTGTGTAGCAACAATAATCTATTGAAAAGAAAATGCTGCATTGGGATCATGGCAGGCATGAATGAAAAGACACACATGCTTCAAAAGTATAATAAAATGGATATCCAATAATATGTGGTCTGATGAACTATGTTTTCTTTCAGCCCTGCAAGACTGTCAAACTGTTTTCATAGCTTGCATATGAATTTGAAATATTTGGATTCTAATTTCCAAAATCATTTATTGTTAACATTATTGTAATTATTCAAGAGAGGGGAACAGTAGTGAAGTATTTTACTTTTCAACTCAATTGGATTTTTCTATTGAGGCCTTTCTGATACTGTTTATTTTCTAATTTGCATGCCGTGTACAATTTAGCATTTGGTTTGGATTATAAATCATGTTGCTCTTTCCCGTCACCATGTAAAGATATGAACATTGGCAGTTGTATATATGTCACTGCCTGAGGCATAGAGTTCCTTCCTAATTGATATATTTGATTGACATTAAATTATACAGGAATGATAGAGGCCGTGAACTCATATTTATGTGCATGCATTACCCATAAACCTGCATGCATAGAACACAATGTTAAATATGTCAGGCATTACTCAGTAACAAGTTTCATAGGGGCTATCACTACTCTTCTCTAGTTTACTCAGTGTGGATTGCCCAGGAAAGCTCATATCCATAGCCATCAGGTTTTTTAAGTTAACAGGTAGAATTCTTCAACTTGCTCATTCAAAATTTAAGGTGATTAGTACTAAAAACAGAGTAGCAGCATGGTAATCAAAATCCAGAATCACAGATATCAAGACCAAGAAAGATATAAGGCAAATAAATACTATGTTTGCAGTTTAGAAAATGTATACAGTTTTAAGTGTAAGTGTGTGTGTGTATGAAAGGGAGGGAGGAAGGGAGGGAGAGAGAGAGAGAGAAATGGTTTTTTGGAGAGAGAGAGAGAGAGAGAGAGAGAGAGAGAGAGAGAGAGAGAGAGAGAGAGAGAGAGAGAGAGAAAAGAGAGAGAGAGAGAGAGAGAGAGAGAGAGAGAGAGAGAGAGAGAGAGAGAGATAGATAGAATAGATAGATAGATAGATAGATAGATAGATAGATAGATAGATAGATAGATAGATAGATAGATAGATAGATAGATAGATTTAGCATCCTTCAGTATTGAAGAAAATTGCTCCTAGGGGACTTCATGTATAGAAGCTGGCAGTATGAATATTGGGTTCTATGGGATATGTTGGTTATATTTTAGCATCTGCTCAAATTATGTCTCCACAAGTGCATGTTGTGTGTATGGCCATTTAAAAAAGGTATTTGCAGAATTGCAATTAATCTTAAATGATACAGGATCAAGACATTGAGAGAGTAGGAACTAAATTGAATGAATTGCACAAAAAAAGGGCATTCACTTTCATTAGTGAAAATCATTTCTGGGCTGTTTACATGCTAATATAAATCTTACAAATACATATATTTCTTTTTTTCATTAAAGAAAGCATATAAGAAATTCCTTAAAACCAACCTGATATTAGATTGGTATCTATAGTGTATAAACTATCTATTGTGGGTTAGCATCAGTACCTCCCAAAAATAACAGTTCTTGATATATATGAATTTGAATTAATTTGACTTTCCTGATGATTGCATATAATACAATACCACATAAATTAGGGCTGTACAAATCCTTTGAAAGAGGAGCTTCACAGTGTGTTAGACCAGGGGTCTCCAACCTTGGCAACTTTAAGACTTGTGGACTTCAACTCCCAGAATTCCTCAGCCAGCTTTGCTTTGATTTGCTTTGAAGTCCACAAGTCTTAAAGTTGCCAAGGTTGGAGACCCCTGTGTTAGACAGTGAACAGGGTAGCTTTCTTTGAAATGTTAAAGCAGCTGCATCTTTTTTCTAAATTCCCACAGTTGTTTTAGAAACTGCCACTTATTGTCTCCATGTGCATTTACATATATAGCCATTTCACTTTGCTGAGTGTGCAACAGAGATGTATCCTATACTGCATCTGGCAGAAATTTCTTTCCACAGCCACCACCATAACGTCTGTATTATATCTGTGAATTGTTTTTTTTTCTTAAACATTGGAAAACCATGTTAAATTCTTTTGCTGTGTCCACATGATCGTTTCCAAACTTGATAAAACTTTTTATTCACCGTGGCATTTGTATTTGATAACACGATGCTAGCATTGTGGCAGAAAATTGTTCCATGTAGGTAACCACACCTCCACATACAAATAACAAAATGAAGATATTAAATGTTAATCCTGCATTTTCCCGCCCTTCATGAAGAAAAAGGAAAACATGTTCCTAAAAAAACCAGCAGAATAGTGTTACAATTCAGCTTGAAATAATCTTTGATCACAAACACACACATGCATTTTTAACTTCATTTAAAAACATTAAGTGCACCTGAGACTTTATGACTATGATGCTTATTTGATCATTTTAAGTGAGTGAATTACTGAAAACCAGATTTGAGGCAACAGGTGAATCTGTCAGTGTGCTCTTTTGATAGGAAGACATGTAGCAAATTTAATTTTCTTCTGATTTAATTGTACGAGGTATGCAAGGGCAAATTGTTGTGAGGTATCCAGCTTGCCCTGTTTGCTTTTGTCAGTAAAAGCCTTTTTTCCTCAAAAGGAAAAAAAAAAGTTTTGGATTGCACTTTTGCAAGGGAAAAATATGTACATAGCAAATGAATGTTGATAAACTTTAAAACAATTGTTAAGTTTTGGGGTTGTGATTTATCTGTATTAAAATAATAAATTGTGGTGGATTATGTTTGTAGCTGTTTTAAACTAGTCCAGATAAAGATTCACAGCGTTTGTGTAGGAGGCCTGTGTAAAGCATGCTGCAGAAGTATTTTTAAAGTAAGATAACAGAAATAACATGGTCTTTTTAGTGTCTGTTGTCACCATGAAAATGCAGGGCCCTGTTCTTACTTTAAGATAAGATTCAGCACCAAGTAGAGTTGAACTGCAGATTCAACTCCAGATTCAAGATAAGATTCAGCACCAAGCAGAATCCAGCGTGGCTTTGTCAGCCCAAATTCACATTATGTCAGAAGGCCTGAGAGACCTTCGCAATATTGGTCAGTTTCAGAACACTGGTAGGCTTTAGAGCAGAGGTGTCCAACCTTGGCAATTTGAAGACTTGTGGACTTCAACTACCAGAATTCCCCAGCCAGCAAACTTAGTTTCAGTCACACAAGAACTCCAGCAATGAATTATACAGCATCTGAAATTACCACCTGGAATAGCTCATTCAGGAAGCCAAGCAGCCAATACAATAGGTATGAAATAAGTTTCACCAACAACTGGTCTTACCCAGTCCTACAGAGTTCCTTTGTTAATGGAACTCCGGCTTATCTCTGAAGAACAACTGAAAGAGCTTGCAAAAGAAAAAAGTATCTGATGGCATTCATCACTTTTTAAATAACTGGTTAATGTTTCACCCAAAAGAGGTTAGGTCTTTTCCCCCCAGTTTTTTCAGAGTACAGTATTTGGGATAATATGTTTAACTGGAAGGGATGCAGATTTCTATTAAATGATAGAGGGAAAATCTATTATTTAAAGTTCAACAATAGAACCCTGAAAAGGGGTGGACACTCCTTCACTGAACACATTCAAGTGGCATCATTGTGTCTTTGGATGTATGCTTTAATTTGCATTTTTTCATTGAACAGGGTTGAACTGAATGGTTACTTTTGATTCTGATTCTCTGATGTGACAAGATTAAAGAATCTGATTGTTTCAGGCACTTTATCTCATGAATAAAACAATCTCATGACTTCAGCAATTGATGCTATTGCTAATTCTGAAGCACGTAGCCAATAAAATGAATATATATGCTTCTAGAAACAGCAATAAGAAAGCCCTTATAGCCATCGCAAAACGTGGTTGAGATTTGATGACAAACTCTTAAATGAGTGCACACCAAAATTAAAGGGATGGGCAGACAAGGTTTGCTTCACCAGATTACCTCTTTGTGACTTTCTAGGATGCAACCATAGATTGCTAGGTTGTTCCTGACACCATATCTGCATATGCATTAATCAGGGGTGAAATCCAGCAGGTTCTGACAGGTTCTGGAGAACCGGTAGCGGAAATTTTGAGTAGTTTGGAGAACCGGTAGCGGAAATTTTGAGTAGTTCGGAGAACCGGCAAATACCACCTCTGGCTGGCCGCAGAGTGGGGTGAGAATGGAGAGTTTGCAATATCCTTCCCCCAGGAGTGGGGAGAGAATGGGGATTTTGCAGTATCCTTCCCCTGCCACGCCCACCAAGCCACACTACGCCCACCAAGCCACGCCCACAGAACCGGTAGTAAAAAAAATTGGATTTCACCACTGGCATTAATTCATAAAATGGCTTTCTGTCCTTTTCAGGGAGAGCTTATGGTCCTTTTTAGTCACCAATAATATAAGAGTTTTACTGGTGGATGTCTGCAATCTGGTCCTCCATATCATTAGTTTGATATTAAAAATTAAATCGGATGTCTATGCCAAAGTCTCATTCAGTAGAACGTCTTTAATGCATGGTATTAGTCCCAAGATATGTTTCTATCCAGTGAGACTGGTCTGGATCCAGTGAGACTGGTCTGGAAAGTTTTATTTTTGGATCCCCTTCTGCGCTAAAGGAGAATATACCATATATACATATCTGTTAGGAGCATTTCAGTGAAATCCATTCTGATCTCCGTCACTAGTATATCTAAACGTGAACATGAAGCAGTCAAGAATGTATTGTCCTGAAACTGGGAATAGGCTCTTTCAGAGGAAATGTGCTGGGACACATTTCTTGACTGACATTAGGGTTTGAATGTGCTACTAATTTTTTTTGCTGAACTCCTCACCCCCTCAAAAAACAAATGAGACATCACTTAGCTCCCGAGATTCAGGTTACAAGACTTGCTTGTGAAAGTTGCTTCCTTCTTTAAATGGGGCTTGTTAAGGAATTGTGCAGAGTAACCTCTGGGTCTGAAGGCTTGCACAGTGAACCGTAATGTTGCAGTAGATATGAGTAATGATTCAGTCAATACACAGATACGTTAAAGTGTATAAAAGGAGTTTACTTAAAGAAATAGCACAGTCCAAATAACAGTCCGAATCATACACGTTCTATCAGTCAGTATTCAGAAGTACAGCAGTCTTCTTACCAGCCTTTCTTTGTCTTAATCATCAAACAAAGATTCTCTCCTATCACAGATAGTTAGCTACACACAGAGCTAAATTGCAGACACGAAGTCACTCAGCAAAGAATCAGCAAAAGAGAGAGAGAGAGAGAGAGAGAGAGAGAGAGAGAGAGAGAGAGAGAGAGAGAGAGAGAGAGAGAGAGAGAGAGAGAGAGAGAGAGAGAGAGAGAGAGAGAGAGAGCTCAACATG
>QLTV01002820.1:669330-683331 GCA_003457575.1 Thermophis baileyi
CGGCAGGGGGGTCGCGGGGGGGACGCGGCATTAGAAAGGTTGAGAACCACTGATTTATAATAATTGAGCCCGCAATTTCAGTTGTAAAGCGGGTCACCACATGACCACCAGATTTTATGACCTTTTTTGGCGTGGTCTTTAAATGAGCATGGTAGTTATGAAGTAAACACATGATAGTTAAGCAAACCAAAAATGTAAATTGCAGTCACATGTCCACAGGATGTAGCAAAGAGCCATAAATGCAGGCTGGTGCATTTATGGGCTGAGTGCCCAAAATGCACATGACTGGGGACAGATGGCAGAACTTCGAATCCTGTGATCCCTTTTTTGGGGTCTGTTGTAACTTTGAATGGTCACTAAGTGACCGGTTGTAAGTCAAGTACTACCTGTATCTCAAACATCCCAACCCCTTATAGTTATATAAAACAACAAATAAAGTTCATTTAGTTGCTAATGTCATGTAGAAACTGAAAAATAATTGTGATCATCAGTTCTGGCACAGGCTTTTTCTGGCTGCTTGAAATTCTTGATCTGTAAGTACAATGGACAAAGTTGTGAGTTGCTGCTGAATTAGAGCTATGTGTGCACCAGCCTTTTAGTATTTATGGCTTTAAAAAGTCAGAAAAGTTGAGTAGGTGGAAACCCTTATTCTGTCTGTTTACTGCTTTCAAGTACATTGTATGTTTCCACAAGGAATAATACGAAAATTTATGAGATAACCATGAGGTGAACCACTCAAGCAGGATACTTCAACAAACATTTTGTAGCCAGAATCCTGTTTGTAATAGCCCCTAGAAACATCTAACTATTAATTTGGATCTGTCAGGGATTTTCAAAAGATATTTTTGCACCACTCTACAAGCTTGCTAAAGTTGCTTCTCATTTCTGTGTGATAGATGTGTCGGTTCAATGAAAATCTCAGGTATAGACTTGCTACTTATTAATGATTCATTTGGCTTGTCTTACAGACTCTGCCTGTTTGGGTGGTGCTATGGGATCAAAGGCCTGGTGTTATTGCTCTTACATGTAACACTTCTTTCTGTTTTGCCTTTGTAGTCATTTCTAGTATTTTTAAATTGGTTTGGATACCAACCTGCTCTCCCTCTCTCCAAAGTGCAATCACAATAAATTATACAGTATAATATAATAGTATAGAGATCTTCACATAGATTTTCTAATGTCTAATGCTGAGAGATTCCTACTGTGAAATTGATTCTGGAGTCATCCATAATTTGAATCTCTTCAATACAGGTGGTAATGTATAGCTAGATGATCTCAGACAAATATTATCAACTATTTTTCAGATGGTTCTTCACATTACTGAGATAATATCTCTCAACAGTTTTGAAGAATCTGATCATTATTAGGCCTAATTCAAATTTCTGTTTATAATCCCCGTAAAAATATTTACATCTTGACAGCTTTTGTAGACATGTGAGCTTTTGTCTAATAAAAGAAACAGGGGGAAACCCCCCCCCCAGCAAATGGAAACTATTAAGGCAATGTTTAAAATACTAAGGTGGTTATAAATGAAAATCTTAATATTGAAATTAGGCTAGAATTCCTCAGATGCAATCAGGGGTGGGTTCTTCCCGGTTCGGACCGCTTCTCCTGAACCGGTAGCGGCCCGCTAGTGACGTCACGATGACATCACTGAACCGGATCGGTTGGTGCCTGTCCGTGGGCGGTGCCATCTTTTTTTGAATTTTTTTCGATTTTTTTTCCCCGATTTTTTTTTTGAGGTTTTTTTGAATTTTTTTTTCCTTCTGAGCATGCACAGAAGCCGACTTCCGGCACTCTGCATGCGGTCACCATCTTTTTTTCGGCTTTGTTTTTTTCCCCCTGGATTTTTTGTTACTGCGCATGCGCGCTTTGCGCACGCGCACCCACGAGGCGCGCCCACGAGGCGCGCCCACAAGGCACGGGAGGGAGAGAAACGGCAGCGAGGTAAGTTGGAACCCACCCCTGGATGCAATCCAGTGTTTAAAAAAGCATGTGAATTCAATTGATAGGCATAAAATCATATAGTCTAGCTAACATACTGAATCATTGTTTAATTCAGGGGAATCCAATGACAAACTCAGGTACTAGATTGTGGTCATACATGTTTGAATAATGACAATTTTTAAAATAAGACAGATGAATTATTTGTAATATAAAATATGAATGCAGAACAGGGGTCCCCAACCTCGAGCCGTGGACCAGTACCTGTCCGTGGCTGGTTAGGAACTGGGCCGCACAGCTGGAGGTGAGCGGCGGGTGAGCAAAATCGAAATCATCCCCCCCCCAGTCCATGAAAACATTGTCTTCCATGAAATCAGTCCCCTAGTGCAAGAAGTTTGGGGACTGCTGATGTAGAATATAGGAACAGGTATGCCATTTTGCATATTTTATAACCCCAAAAGAATTGACCGCAAAAGGAACAGCTAATTTTTGAAAGCAAAAATTAAATGCCACGTCCAGGTTTGAGGCCTACCTGTTCTTGTACTGGATCTTGAAAGATTTCCAAATTTAGTTTATTTTTCTAGTCAGATTTTATGACTAAAGATGTAATCTTAAATGCAAATTCAGCAATTCTAAACTTGGACATGGATCAGTGTTAACACCATCATTCTAGATCAGAAAGCATATGACAGATCACTTCATACCAGATCCAAACTTAAGGCGTATAAATTTAAAACAAAAACATTTGTTTTCAGAAATCCAGAACATTTCCAAAGACTTAACTATGATGAAAGTAGCAGAAAATTATAAGGTGAATTACTGTTAGGTAATTAGATCAAGATGCCTTATGTTTAAAATACTAGAGGTAATAGGAACAAATACCTGAAAATAGCTCTTTAATGATACCCGATTTAAGCTTCAAATGTTTGAACTTTAAATTCTAGCCTTACTAATTTACATAATACATGAACCCAATCGATCTATGATTTTTTTGGTTTATACTCCACACAAGTATAAACCTCTGTACCAGTTAATAGATTGCTGATAGAGATTATTTATTTATTATTTGGTATCCCACTCCCTGGACAGATCAAATAAGTAAGATTGACAAATTTAAAGGGAATGAAATCAAAGTCAATTTAACTAAGCAAATTTGTTTGAAAATAAAAAACCAGAAATACTGACTGAATCCTTGTTACATATATAATCAGTAGTTTAGGGGTTGCTACTCTGGCATTGCATTTTACTACTTTTAAATTCATTTTAATTTTATCCCTAAGGGTTGTTAGCTTTTGCTGTCTCAAGCACATTAGCTCCTCCCTTTCCCAACTATTTATTTAGTTTATTTGGAGCATTTTGAGAGTAGGCTTCCCATAGGAGGACTTATCCATTTTTTAAAAGTTTTAGTGGAAATGACAACTCTTAATTTCTAATAATTTAATTTAATTTAATTTAATTTAATTTAATTTAATTTAATTTAATTTAATTTAATTTAATTTAATTTAATTATTTAATTTAATTTAATTTAATTTAATTTAATTTAATTTAATTTAATTTAATTATTTTTTAACATATTTTCTACTAAATGATAGAGAAGCTCTTGGCTTTACCTGAATGAGAAATAAAGCAAATTCAAACACCACCAGTAATCATGGGATACAACAGTGTGTATTCTATGAAATTGAAGCAGGTTTGAAAACACTTGTAAAGCTATCTTATGAAGAACAGAAATGTTTAGGAAAGGGTTGGAGAATGTCATTTTGGGGGGGAAATGCATCATTATATCATGCTAATCAACATCTTCAATGTCAGTATTTGAGAGCTTCAACACTGGATGGTCTGGACCAAGTTTTACTGTGTCCCCCTCTGGTTCCTGTGCTTTGGGCATGAATGTTGGATCAATACAGCAATCCTGCTTGCCTTGTGGCTTGCAAGAAGCCAATATCATCTCAGGAGGACAAATTGGGTCACATACTTTGGGATCATGTAGTTCTTCCACTTTTTCTTCACCGGTTGGGATCACAGGCATATTCACATGAGTCACCATGAAAGCTGTAGCCAAATCTTTTGGGATAATTTCACTGGTGGCAGATGGCTCATCAATAGCCTGACTTGTAACTGTAGTCTTATTCTCCAGACTATCCTCCACTCCAGCTTGCTGTTCTTCCTCCTCCTCTTCTTCTTCCTCCTCTTCTTTGTTCTCTTCAGGGAATTGTGCTTCTTTTATTTTTTTATACAATACGTTCCGTTCCTCCTGCAGAGCTCTGCAAAGATTTTCTAGTCTTTGAATTTTCACTACAAAGCATTCATATTCCTTGGCCCTCATGGCTTTCTATGATAGAGTAAAAAAAGCAAAACATTTGAAGGCTGCCAAGCTGATACACAACAGAAGAGAATCTAAATGGCCAGACAAATCTCTCCTCCATTTTTGTTTGCTTGTTCAAATACTACTTAAAAAGGTAACCCCAAGTTCTTACCATTCGCTTGCCATTTCTGCAAAGTTTGTGGTATTCTGGACCTTTTATGCCCCAAGATTTTACATTCAATTTATGCAAATCTATAGAGCCAGCTAAGACTTCTTAGAGATGCTAATTTTAGCTGGCAGGATGCGAAAGGGTGTGTGTGAAAGGGGAAATTGGGAAATTACAAATTATAGCATGTTACTGTTAGCCTTTCACTTCTGCAATGCATGAAGCCAGCCCAAGTCATTCTATTATTGCATTTAAATCATGTTAAAAGTCTTTTTAAAAAAATATTCTGCCTAACTTGCTCAGTGAAAAATGTAAGTGGGATAATTGGATTGTGCAAATGTTATCCAGTGGCTGCTAAGTACTCCAGCTGACCATGCATGCTGACAGCTAGATTGCCTCTGAATTAAAGTGTGACTCCAAATTTCAGATTTCTTTAATTTTGTTGTTTCATTTCCCACATGCAACAAGCGCTTACATAACTCTACTCTGTTACTTCATTTATTAACTGCCACTAAGCAGACAAGTAAGTATGAACAGTATTGGAAATCTTTCCAGTAATAGTGACGTCACAGCTCCATTATTAAGAACATATTAATGAACAAGATTATATGGCTTTTATATGCAACTGATTTTAAAATTTGTTTTGTACCTCTTCAATCATGTCCAGTAAAGCTTTGTTACAGTTCTCAAACCTTGCTTTCCACGTGGCTGTATCCTTTTCCAGTTTTTTCATTTTCTTTGTCATCTGTAAAAATAAATAAATCAAAATCTAGTGGACAGAGCAGGAAAGTTAAATTTGACTTTTTCTAAATGGCTTTCCTTAGGGCTGTGTAAGCTAATTAAACTCTCACACACCCTCCATATTAATTTAATGGATGTTGTATGAGAATCCCAGAGCCGTAGATGGTTTCCAATTATTGCTCTCAAAGATACTTGTCCAAGATTTATGAGTGTATTTATTCATGTGACTAAGCTTCCTTTCTCTCTCGATATGCTACTTAGGTTTGATATAGTATTCTTCAATTCTCTGAGACTGGGAAACACATAAAGGGAGTTATCCATTCTACTGGTGGATACTACTTTATCTCGCATAAAGTTTTTAATTTTTTAACATATCAAAGTTTCATTTTCAATTAAACAGTGTGTTGTCTGGGTATAAATAGTTTGAAAGATAATAATCATGTTTACAACAATATTCATTACATTGATATTAATTCTATAATAATAAAAATAATAATCATAATATTTACTTCTCTATTTTAACAAATCTCCCTTATTTCATTAATAATGGATACTACTTTATCAATAAACAGGCACACTTCATGTGTAGACAGACATATCAACCATGAAGAGGGAACAGAAAAATGGTAAGATGTTGGTGGATATATTGAGATTCTATTACATATTCCCCATTTGAGTTATTGGACTGAAAAAAATATTAGAGATGGGGAATATTTCAGAAATTACCCTGCCCACCAAAACTAAACTGTATAAATACTCATATTTTTATTATTCTCTTTCCTTGCTTCTATATACCGGTACTTGTTTCATGATTTCTTATTCCTATCTATAATTCTTTCAACAATTTTCTTGCTAGTCCTGGAAAAAGTAACTGACCATCCCATCTAGCAACATGCGCTGCACCAAATTTTAAGGAACATTGCATGACTTCCCATCCTGAAAATATAGGCTGGTGTGTGGGACAACCTGCCTTATAGGGAAGGGGAAAATCACCCAAACTGGTCAGCCCCCCCATGTTCCCTTATATCATAACTACATTTTTTACATTACTATATCTTCATCTAAGGCAGTGGTTCTCAACCTTCCTAATGCCACGACCCCCGCCCCGCCCCCTCCCCACACGCGATGAGGTGACAAAGGGGGTGTGGTGGGCTAGCGCACGCTTAGGCGACCCCTGTGAAAGGGTCGTTGACCCCCAAAGAGGTCGCGACCCACAGGTTGAGAACCGCTGATCTAAGGGTCGCAAAATGGTCTACAACAAAACCATTTATTTTGAAAAACAAGATATGAACCACCACCAGAAAACTAATTAATTAAAATAATGTAAATTATCAGTCTACAACAGTTGGAAGCAAATGGATGAGGGCTTGAATAAAGGGGTCACCTTAAGCTGTTTGTTCAGGAAGATCTCATACGTTGCAGAGATGCTTTTTCTACAATGATGAGAAAAGGAATGGTAGGAAACCCTTTCCTACATCCATATCTTATTTCATATCCAAAAACTATGCAAATGAATTTTTCTGCCTTCTTCCTGGAATTGTATTTTAGGATTCAAATCTATGCTTTCATATCCAAAAAGTATGTAAATGAGTTTTGATGCCAGCCCTAACATTCATTCTCAATTTGACTTCTGTAGTCACATTATGAAGATAGAATGGTTCACATGTGCAAAGATTTATGAATCCATGTTAGACATGTTAAAAATATCTATTGGGAAAATCAAAGGTGCATAACCAATACATATGACCACGCAGTTGCCAAAGTACTATAAAGCTGATATCTTTGCTCTTTTTTTCCTTTTCTGGAGATCATCAGAGTAAATATCAATCTGTATGTAATATTACAAAACATAAGCATGTGAATACAGACATAACACTTGATTTTTTTTTTCTGTTAGGCTAGCAGAAGTAGGTGATCTCATAGAATGCTGTTACAATAGCATCATCAATTTATATATGTTTTCCAATTTTTTTAAAAAATAAATGAATAATACAATGACAACTTAGTGGCGATTTTGTGACAACTTAGTGTGGATAATTCTAAGCAGTGAATAAACTGAAAACATGCTGATTATCCGCTTCTTAAATAGTTTGTAGGGTTGACGTCAGCATGGAACATTTTTCATAAGAATCCGTTCTTCAATTTAATACCATTTAATTCTATTCCATTAACAACATTCTGAACTGTTATAAATTTAACCAAATGAATAAATGATTCTATCATCTGATCACTCTTTCCTGAGCTTTTTAAAACATGGTCTGTGGCTCCTAGCAGTAGGGTTTCTTTCACAGTTTTATAAACCATGATAACCAAGAACTTCACAGTCTTTTCATGTCTCTAAATGAAAATGCTTACAAGAAGATAACAAAGCAAGAGAGCTAAAAGGATGGCATTAGAACAAAATAGGGAGTTGTGTTTATAAATATAGTTTTTATTATGGCTAATGCTATGACCTTCATTTTATTATGGCTAATGCTATGACCTTCAGAGTCCCATGTTTGGCAAATAAATCATAGTAATACAAATGGCCTTAATGTTTACAACATGAACCTTTTATGGCTCTAACATGGACATTTTCATATGCTGCAAACTCAAAGTTCACAGAATTGTACTACACTGGTATCAGAAATGGCTATGACAGAACTTTGTATCTATCCTTACAGGGCCTTTTAAAAATAAACATTCCTTTCTAAAACATGAAGAAAATTGTACCGTCAATTGTCACTGTATTTCAGGGCTGTGACATTGGAGAACTCTGAAGGATCAATGGAAGGGCTGGAAAATGCCATAAGCTACATAATACTTACTCCCAGTCTACACATGACCGAACAATCTATTTATTTGCTTAGTGGTTTCTAAAACCCTGAAAGCTCCAGCCCTATTTTATATTATTTACTGGAGAAACTAACCAACCAAAACTCAAGATTTTATACAACAAAAGCTAAATAAATGAATCTAAATATCTGGAAACATGATAGAGCAATCTAAGTTCCAGCATATCCTTAGATTATCAATAAAGAAGTTATAGCTTTATAAATAAAAAATTGTTGGAAAGTCTTGAAAACCAAACGAAATCAACCTGAAAGACATTCAGTGGTGTCATTTAACAACATGGAAAGCCTAGGGTTGAAATGCAACGTGTAACCCACCTTGTCCATTTCTTGCTTGAAGTTCGCAAACACTTCATTGCTTTTTGTTAGCGTTTTCTGAAATTCTTCAAAACGTTCAGAATAGAGAGTCAGCTGCAATCAAGGGGGGGAAAAAGTGGTCAGTTACACCCACCATTGCACAATAATAGCACTCAGTTCAGTTCAGTTCAATTTAAAAGATTGCAGAAAGATAGTAAGATGAAACTTTTAGCTTGGAATTTAAAGGTATCTGAAAAGAGTTTGCAGAAGAAGAAATTTCCATCCTCTTCAAAGCTGTCTGGAAAATCAAGATGTTCCTGAAAAATGGGGATGTGGTGTAAGTAAGGAGTGGGAGAATTGGGCTTGGATCCTAAAGGAAGTTATATTAAGAAGATTCATTAAAGAAAGTTTTACCTTCTGAAGAGTTAGGTAATTATGACAGCTTGTAGGCATTCCAGATGCATTTGTTAAACTTTAACTCCCAGAATTCCTCACAATTCAGCTCTCAGAATTCCTCATGTTTCTCCAGGCTACTTGCATTTCAGCAATAAACTGGAGTGCCATAGGTTGCCTTTCCCTGCCCTGCTGACCCTGGTAAAAGAGGGTGCTAGTATTGGGATAAAGGAATCCAATGTCTTACATCAGGGGTGTCAAACTTGCGGGCCGCAGGCCGGATGCGTCATGCGCTGGCCACGTCCACCCGTTTTAGCAAAGGGGAGAAAAAGTCACGATACGTCACGTGATGACAACGTGACGCCGTGAGTTTGACGCCCCTGTCTTACATGATCAACATGACATAAAGAATAGTTTCCTAACAATTTCATTCTTTCTAATGTTTAAAATTGCAAATTGCTAGCCCTTAAGACAGGGGTGTCAAACTCTTTCATTAAGGGCCGCATCAGGGTTGTGTTTGACCTTGGGGGGCCAGGGTGGGCGTGGCCAGCTCAATATCACTTGTGTTGGGGGCGCCTGTGGTGGCCCAAGGGCTCTGCCAGTGAAAACGGACTCCCAAGCTCCATTTTTGGCTGTGAAGGCTTCCTACAACCCTCTGCCAGTGAAAACAGAGCTCAGGAGGGCCACCCGCGGCCCATGCGAGCTCCGTTTTTGGCTGCGATGGCGTCCTGCAAAAAATGGAGGGGGCCCTCCCGAGCTCCACTGCCAGAGGCAATGCGGACTGGTCCTTTGCTGTTTCCAGGACGGCCGTGCGGGCCAGATCTAAGCACCCTGCAGGCCAGATCCTGCCTCGAGCCTTGAGTTTGACACCCCTGCCTTAAGATGTTCCTAAATGCTAAACAGATGTAGATAATCCCACTTATTTAGCTATATGAAGTTTGGGAGATAATGTGTGTAATTAAGGACAAAATATTTTTGTTTTCACTGTTTTTCCTACCTTGAACAAAACCCAGCTTCAAATACTCAACCATCCTTGATGGTTTGTATAACAATGCATAATTTCAATTCCTCTTTGACCTCTGCTGTTGTACCTGATCTAGCATAGGTTGGCCTCAAATTCTTGTTGCTGATTCCATAAATTTAATATACTCAATAATAAAAATGGATGGTAAAAAAAGGTAAATATCTTAACATTTGCTGAATTTCATGAATTCATTCTAGACATGAAACAAAGAGTAATGAATGCTGGCTTTAAATCTTTTTTAAAGAGAAAATATTTTTAAAATAAAAAGGAATAGATGGAAGAAAGACAAGAAAAATAAGCCAAATTTCCCCAATCTTTCTCAATCCCAGGTTAATTAGACTGCAATATTCCAAACTCTAGTTGAAAGTTTCCAATAAAAGGTATGGACTGCTCCATTCTAATATTTCATAAGGATTTAACCTAATGCATGCTACCCATGTGCTTCCAGAGAATATGCTTAAATGGGGTTTGAACATAAATAAGGTTAGCTACATTTTATCCACTTTTACACATCTAATATGTTGAACATGACCAGTTGGAAAAAGTACATAATAGAAACAACGGCCTTATTTTACCTGAGCCCGGAGAACAGTCTCTTGTTCCTTCAGCATTTTTGCCTGTAGTTTCCATTCTGCAGCTTGGTTGAGTAGCTATTTGGGATTTAAGAATGCACACAACATTTGAAAGATCAAGTAATTTAAATTTTAAAAAAATCTTTGCAAATCTTTGCTATTTGTAAAACATTGCATGTTTGATTAGTATCTAATGAAGTGACTGGAATCCACAAAATATATGAAATTACTTTTTTAAAGATTTTTTTTCTAGTAACAGTATGGTAGGTTTTTTTTTTTTTTTTACGGCCCTGTAATCCCTTTTTATCAGGGTGGAATCAGGGCGACTGAATGGAGCTGAGCATTTACTAGCCGGATGCCCTTCCCGACGTCTATGCCGAATTCTCAGCAGATATTTTACACTTTACGTCCCGATAAACATCTGTCGCTGCCTAGGATTGAACTCTCAACCTGCCGAGATGAGCGTCTTCACCTCTAGGCAACGTTTTTTTAAAATAAGCACTATAAATCTAAGTGAAATGCTCATATATGGCTTTTCATGAGGTTTTCAGAACTTTGTCCTTTTAAATCCTCCTTGCTTTAGTGGGAAACAACAAAGATTAAAATAAAATCCATGTAGCGTGATAAGGGTGATAGCAAAGCAGAGCGAACTACTGTTAGTTAATGTGGGGTGACAAATACTAATTATTCTGAGGTCTAAATTAGATTTCAGACTTAATTCTTAATCCTGCAAACTATCCGCATTTTGATAATGCTTAACATTTTGCCAGAGCTGCATAGCCACCTATTTCAACTGGAATTAGTTTTTACCTGCCATAACCAAATAGAATAGATGAGGCAGAAACTGCTTCTATGTGTAATCTGTTCTGGCTCATTAATGAGTTTTATTTTGCCCTCTCTACTCTATAGCTCAACTTGACAGGTCTAATTTACAAGACAAATCTGGGAGCTACTTGTAATAAAAGCAACTGTTCAAAGCAATATTTTCAATTAGCATTTATTTTTAAAGGCGAATTGTATCGCCTGGAGTTATCTTCCAAATCAGAAAAGTTCTGCGCTGATATTGGTGCTTTTATTAATAAAATATGACGAAAGGGAAAGCCAACTCATAAAGAATATACAATTCCTGAATGCAGTTGGTTGTTCTTCTTTGCTCCTAGAAATAAAGAAGGGCTAATATTATTTCATTTTTATTTATTAATCAAATTATATAGCTGCCCATCTCACCAAAGGGAACTTTGGGTGGCACAAAACAATAGATAAAACAGCCAATATAATAGCAGATAAAAATCTAAAAAAAAAATATCCACAGTAATAAATAACATACAAACAAAAATATTGTGATTTTAAACATAGTATTATGTTTAGTAGAAGAGAGGATAAAAATGGCCTCCCTCAACAGTGAAGTTACTGAAACAAATCTTTGATTCTCTAGCAGCCCCAGACTTGGCAGCATAACCAAATCTGCAGGGCTGTTCAAAAAAATCAAAAGGGATGGGACCAATCTAATTTCAGGAGGAAGGATATTCTGTAAAGCAGGTGCTATTTCCCTGGCCAAGGTAGCCACTGCATGCTCTCTCTCTGTGATCTAATGGGGTGGGCTGATACAAATGGGCAGAGGTGGTCCCTCATGTAACCTGCTCTAATGCCATGAAGGGCTTTAAAGGTTAAAACCAGCACTTTAAAGTGGACCTGGAAGTAAACTGGCAACCAGTGCAGCTTGTGGAGCAGAAGTGTAACATGTGCTGCCCTAGGAGAACACACCACTGACCATACTACTGCATTCTGTATCAACTGAGGTTTCCAAATAGTCTTCAAGAGGAGCTTCATGTAGAGTGCATTGCACTAATCTAATGACTAGGCCAACTCACCACGGCTGACTCACTGGCATCCTACTTGCTGCAGCCAAAATCACTGTGAGACAACTTGCCGTGGCCAACTCACCATGGGCCAAATTTCCATGGGCCAATTCAACGTGGGATTAGTTCCTTTTATTATTCATCAAAGCATTACAAAAGCTGGCAGTCATAGGAATGATTCCCTTTAATACAAGAGATAAAATAATTTTGACGAAAAGTGGTCAGCAAAAATAAAAGCAACTAAGAACCCCATGGGAAGTTGTCCTGCAACAAGTTGGCTGTGGCGAGTTGTCCCATTCTGATATATGGACTGTATTGGCTGTATTGGAGTCCCTCCCAAAAGTTCACATTAGATTGTAATTTTTCATCTGAATTGAAGGAAATAATATTCATGGAAGTGGTTAATTATTAACTACATTTAAGTAATATGCTCTTAATGTAAATAAAATTAATGCAAATAAAAACAGATTTAATTTTTGTATTGAATCAGTTTCTTTTTTATTTTGTCCTCACCTACTTCTTGGAATGTATCACATAATTACAGCATTATGCAATGAAAAATTAAAATTGTTTCTGTGTGAGAGAGATCTGAGAAACATAAATTTTGAAACAAATGTAGAAAAGGAATTTTTTCAACTGAACAATATTTACCAAAGTTTGGGTTAAAGGATATTTAAATTTTGAGCATTGCATTACATATTTTGAATATGATCAATACTTTATATGTTTTGAATATGATCAATACTTTTTAAAATTATTTTAAATTATAAGAGAATTAAGCTGGTTGGATTGCATGCCAAGAAGCAGCAAATAAACATTAAGGCCACCAGGAGGCAGCAGGGTTATTCTGTTGCTAATGCAAAATGCAAGTTTAAGCAATTTCAAAGCAAAAGCATTTTGGTCTGATACAAAATCTAATGATCAGCTTTTTCCTCATTTGGTATGCTGCAAAGAATATATTATGCTGTAGATACTATTGCAAAATCTGTTAAACATTCAAATGAATTTTTGAATCATAACCTACTGCGATATTTTAATCTAAAAATAGGCACCTTGTCAATGGATCTACTTGCTTACAACTAAGTACAAGGACCTATCATAAGTATCATATAATGGTTCAGCACCATTATAACTTCAAATGGTCGCTGAGCATGTTAAATGAGGACGACCTGTAGTAGATTGGATAGGAAGAATATGGGTTCAAATTATTACTCAGTTATGGAGTTAAGTAATCTCTGGATAGATCATATCTTAACTCAACTAATAGTAATCACAAAATTCCAGAGAGAAAAAAATTAGAGGATTATAGGTACACCTGGAGCTCCTAAGGCAGGGGTGTCAAGCTCACGGCCCGCGGGCTGGATTCATCAAGCGCTGGCCACGCCCACCCATTTTAGCTAAGGGGGAAAAAGTGATATGTCACGTGATGACATGTCATCGCGAGTTTGACACCCTTGTCCCAGGGGTGGGTTCCTACCGGTTCGGACCAGTTTGCTCGAACCAGGGGCGACCCGCTAGTGATGTCATCCGAACCGGATCGGTGGTTGCCGGTGCGTGGGGGTTGCCATATTTTTTTTAAATTTTTTCCGATTTGTTTTTTGTTTTTTTTCTGAGCATGCTCAGAAGGTGACTTCCAGCACTGTGCATGCGGTCGCCATCTTTTTTTGGCTTTATTTATTTTATTTTTATTTTTTTTCTTAGCATGCTCAGAAGGTGACTTCGAGCACTGTGCATGCGGTCGCCATCTTTTTTTGGCTTTATTTGTTTTATTTTGATTTTTTTTCAAATTGAAGCCCAACGGACCTCTACCTAGTATCGAACTCACAACCTCCTGATTGTGAGGCAAAATTTCTACCTCTAATTCACAGC
>QLTV01002820.1:690465-710367 GCA_003457575.1 Thermophis baileyi
GTGCATGTGCGTGCTGGCCAGGTGATTTTCAGCCTTGGGGAAGGCCGTTTTCGCCCTCACCAGGCTTCAGGAGGCTTCCCTGAAGCCTCCAGAGTGCGAAAAATGGCACAACGGGCAAACTGGAAGTTCGGAAAAACGTACTTCCGGTTTGCCTTTGGGCTGTTTTTCGCACTCCAGAGGCTTCAGGGAAGTTTTTCACCATCCCGGGCTTCAATGAGGCCTTTGCGCATTCGCGGGGGTGGGGTGGGGGGTTGTGCGCATGCGCAGGGGGCAGCGCGGGGGGGGGGTTGTGCGCATGCGGGGGGGGGGGGAATGGGTGTGGGCACACCTCCCCTTTTGGCACGCGAACCACAAAAGGTTCGCCATCACTGGTCTATGCTGACAGACTTCAAACACATTGGGAGTGGACCCCATTTGTCTCAGATGGAGATATGTATTTATTAATGTAAATATTGGTGATGCCTCCCTATGAAGCAATGTGTGACTTAACAGACTAGATTCAGATATATTTAAAAAAAATGAAGGAGGGAGTCAAGACCCGGGAACTACATATTGGAGTGTTCAAGATCTGACCTCTCTTCCCCCAAGGTCGCTGACTTGAATTACATCCTTATGAAAGAGAAGAACCATTCCAGTATGGTTGTCCCCCAAAGCTTATCCTTCCAGCTGATCCAGAATATTGTGGTCAAAGGCTGTTGAGAAATCCAGTAGGACAAGGATGATTGGAGTTCCCTCATGTTAACCATTTACAAGAGTTACTGCTGCTATTTCTGTCCAATGCTAAGTCTAAATCCTGACTTCCATGAGGACAACTTATGGTTCCTCAGTTATGCACTGGGATTCAGATAATGAGACTAGGATAGAATTTGCCAGGCCATGTCTGTGCTATGATTAAGTGTCTGGGAAGAAAGATCCCAGTTTATTATACTAGGTTAGATGCAGAGATGGTATTCAGCCGGTTCGCACCGGTTCAGGTGAACCGGTAGGGGAAATTTGACCTGGTTTGCTGGACTGGTAACGACCTCTGGCTGGCCCCGCCCTGCCCGCCCAGTCACCCAGTCGCCGCTTGCTCCGCCTGCCCGGTCGCCGCTCGCTCGCCCCGTCCACCCGCTCGACCCTTCTGGCCGCTCGGGGCTCACCCCACCCACTCACCCCGCCCTATATATGTTGCCTTCGCCATGTGGCCCAGCTAATTGCCTCGCCAGTCGCCTCACCGACACCCGCTCAGCTCAGCTCACCAAAGGTAAGCAATGCATGCTGCCTGCTCGCCCTTCGCCTTGGGTCAGGGGCCAGGGCCCCAGGGACATGCCATTCCCTGAGGCCCCAGAGCTGCCACCCGCCTTGGCCAGGTCGGGGAATGTGCCATTCCCCAGCTCCAGCCTTGGCCGGAGCCGCCGTCTGCTTGCCACCCACCTCGGCCAGGTCAGGGAAGCCGCCACCTACTCACCGTCCACCTCGATCAGGTTGGGGAACACGCCATTCCCTGGCTCCAGCCTTGCCCCGGAATGTCCACCCGCTCACCGCCCGCTCTCCCTTAAGCATGACACATCACCCCATTTCCCCTCCTTCAGAGGCCCCAGCCCTTAATCTCCCCGCTTCCTCCCCCACGACTGCCTCTTTCTTTGTGCCGCAGCTGTGACCTTACCTTCCTCCTGTGGCTGCCTGCCAGGGAAGGCAAGCCAGGGCTGAGCTGTCGCTGCTGGGCTCCCCGCCAGCCTGCATCTCTCCCCCATTGTCGCGAGATGCCTGCAGCCACCACGTCTTTTTTTCAGTGCAGCTGGAGTCCAGCCGCACCGAAAGAAAGATGTGGTGGCTGCAGGCTTCTTGCAGTGAAAATTACTGACCTCCAGCTCTGGTCTGCTTCTCGAACGCGCCGCCACCATCGCCATCCTGTTCTATGCGCTGGCCGCGCACGTGCACCCTATTGCCTGCTGCCGCTGTGCCGGAAGGACTTGCCCGGGCACATATGAGCGGAGCGGCGCAACAGGTAATGAGGTGCACGTGCGTGGCCGGCGCATAGAACAGGGCGGCGACTGCGACGGCACATTCCAGAAATGGAGCAAAGCCGGAGGTCGGTAATTTTCGCTGCAAGAAGCCTGCAGCAGCCGCGTTGGCTGCAGGCATCTCGCGACAAGGGGGGTGAGATGCGGGCTGGCAGGGAGCCCAGCGGCGACAGCTCAGCCCTGGCTTGCCTTCCCTGGCAGCCAGCCGTAGGAGGAAGGTAAGGTCGTGGCCACGGGACGAAAAAAGAGGTGGTCATGGGGGAGGAAGCGGGGAGATTAAGGGCCGGGGCCTCTGAAGGAGGGGAAATGGGGCGACGCGTCGCGCTTAAGGGAAAGCGGGCAGTGAGCGGGCGGAGGCTCCGGGGCCTTGGGGAATGGGTGATGTTAAGGAAAAATATAGTTTAATTGAAATTTTTTTCCTACTGGGTTCTGTGGGCGTGGCTTGGTGGTTGTGGGGTCATGTGACTGAGTGGGCATGGCCAACTAGTCACTCAGAGCAAGGTGCTGCCCCTCAGTCACATGACCCGCCCACCAAGCCACGCCCACAGAACCAGTAGGGAAAAAATTTGAATACCACCACTGGTTAGATGCTTTATTATACATATATAAAGCCAATATTGAGTTCCTTAAGTGTCTCCAATGGAAGGAACAGATGAAATATAGCTAAATCTCCTATTGTGGACTCACCTGTACCTCTACTTGCCCTGTCAAAAGCATTATTGATGATACTTGTATGTCTTAAACAGTATAACACAAATGAGTGGAGGAATCTTCCCTTCCCTAAATTTAAGATGGCATTTTCAATGCTTTATCAGGGATCTTAAAAAGATACTGTATCTGTTTCCAGGTTGCAATCTGGTCATTTTGCACCACATAAGACATGTTTTTAAACAGTTTGAAGGTTCATACTAACCAGTTCAGCATACTTCTTAAATAAGAGCTCCAATTTCTCTTGTGATGTATTCAGCTTGGTCAGATGTTGTATCAGCAGGGTAGCCTCCTTTCCTGAATCAGGAAAATAGGACAAGAGGCCATGATCAAAGTGAGAATGCATCAGACAAAATTAAGATTGTATGAATATATTTTAATCTGAAAACTGTGACTAATTCGATTTTATTGCTTCTGTATTTTAAAAGATCAGGAAGGTAATGCATAGAACACCTACTGATGATGCATTCCATGGTCTCCTTTTCTATTGCTGCAGAAATTTTATACCCACTTTTTACCCACAAATTAAAATAATTACATTTTGTAAGATGACAAGCTAAAAGAATACAGAAACCTAGATGTTAATATTATATTTTCAGGATGTCCCTTAGGGTTGAGCCCTTTTTTTCAATCCTGTTGTAGTGATTCTGGCTTTTAGGATTAGGGCTTAGCCACAAAATAGTGTAGGGACTACTATTCAATTTCCTTGTCACTAGCAAATCATGTTCTATATAATTCTATCTTGTTCCCTATAGGGATTAATATCTACATGAAAGGGTTGGGGAAAGCCCTTTGTCTCTTTGGAATAGAATTCCATCAAAATTAAATTCACTTTATTCACTGCAATAATTTAAGAGAAAGTTTTTACAAATTGATGTATAGATGGTATTTGACAACTGTGAAACTATCAAAAATGTGCAAGAATGTTTCAAGTAAATGTTGGAAATGTGGAAAAGGGGATGAAACATATTATCATATGTGACAGACTTGTAAAGTGGCCAAAATATTTTGGGTCAGCGATCCACAGGACATTGGTGAAAATGATAGGAATCCAATCCGAGTCGGTAACCGGGACCAGAGGTTTAGTTTTCTATGCTTTCAGAGTTGTGCTGGAGCCCATCCTCAGGGAACCTCTGTCTCCGAGACTCAGATTCGATCCTGCAACATTATCCTGGGACACATATATTTGCTTTCATTCATAATAGGAATCTCTTGTCAGATGAAACCAGAACAGTGGTGGGTTTCAATTGTTTTTACTACCGGTTCTGTGGGTGTGGCTTGGTGGGCGTGGTGTGGCTTGGTGGGCATGGCTTGGTGGGCGTGGCAGGGGAAGGATACTGTAAAATCTCCATTCCCACCCCACTCCAGGGGAAGGATACTGCAAAATCCCCATTTCCTCCTGATCAGCTGGGACTTGAAATCTACAGAGGCTCTTTCAGACTGTGGTCTGTTTATGGACTATATTACAAAAGTAGAGAAAAATAGATGAAATAAGGGGAGATAATGTAAAATTTAAATAATGATTACAACAGCACAAAACAAAAAGAAATGGTTAATGGATCCATGAGGAAAATGGAGGGTGGAAGCGTTTTTTCATAAAGTCTTTAGTTTTAGTTTAGTTTTGAATAGATGTTTCTGTATATGATTAATGTTTATTTTATGTGTGTGTATAACCCTTGAATATTGCCTAATCTTGATAATGGGTTTTTGAAGGAGAACGGCTTTGGCATTTGGGAGTGATTTTTGACTCTCAACTGTCACTGGATTTGCAAGCAGCAGCTGTGGTAAGGGTTGTGTTTGCACAATTATGGCTGATACATCCATTAAAACCCCTTTTGAGTTGGTTCGACTTGGTGACAATTATCCATGTCCCAACAGAAGAGAATGATATGTAGGTCAGCTTTGAACTGTGGAATTCTTGGTATTCTCCGAACTTGGTTGTTCGCTTGTAGACCTTTCATTATCCAACTAGGCAACATCATCAGTGCAATGCACTCACCAGGGGTGGGTTCCTCCCGGTTTGGACCGGTTCTCCTGAACCGGTAGTGGCCCGCTGGTGACGTCATGATGACGTCACCGAACCGGATCGGTCGGTGCCGGTCCGTGGGGGCCGCCATCTTTTTTTTTTTAAAAAAATTGAATTTTTTTTGCACTTCCGGCACTGTGCATGCGGTCGCCATCTTTTTTTTGGCTTTTATTTTTTATTTTTTGGGGGATTTTTTCCTACTGCGCATGCACGCGCTGAGGCGCGCCCACAAGGTGCGCCCACGAGGTGCGCCCACGAGGCGCACCCATGAGGCACAGGAGGGAGCAAACCGGCAGCGAGGTAAGTAGGAACCCACCCCTGGCACTCACGTTATCTAATGAAACATCTGTAAACCTGGCTGGTTTATCAGATTGAGGAGAGTTGGGTTGTCTGACTGCCTCTTGTAAGATTTTTTTTTTTTTTACTGTTAGTGCTTTTCTGATTTCCAGTTTCATAGTTTCTTAAGACGTTATTTTTTTTAATCCCAATTATATATTTGGGGTGGTGATGGATTAAAGTGGCCTATAAGGTCTATAAATAAATAAAACATTTAAAAAATGGCAATTGGTGCAAAATGGGTGGAGCAAACCTCTAACATAGGCAGAGTGTTAGAAAGGATTATATGAAGCCCACCCTGAAGTATCTATTATTAACTAGCTGCCAATCAGTATCATTTATGGTGCAGTTTTTCACCTTTAAAGCCCCCAATGGTTTAGGGCCAGAATCTCTAAAGGAAGATACTTTATTGTTTTGCTGAAGATGCTGTCACTGACCATTTAAGATATTCTTATTCTGTACAAGTAGTCCTTGATTTACAACAGTTCATTTAGTGACCGTTTGAAGTTACAATGGAACTAAAAAAAAATGACATTACCTTTTTTGACATTTAAGACAGTTGCAGCGTATCTATGATCAAGTGATCAAAATTCAGATGCTTGGCAACTAACACACATTTATGATGGTTGCAGTGTCCCAGGGTCATGTGATCCCCTTTTACAACCTTCTGCCAAGCAAAGTCAATGGAGAAGCCAGATTCACTTAACCGTGTTACTAACTTGACAACTGCAGTGATTCACATAACAACTGTGGCAAGAAAGGCCATAAAATGGAGCAATTGTCTCATTTAGCAAAAGGAATTTGGAGCTCAATTGTGGTCGTAAGTCGAGGACCACCTGTATGACTTTCAGGATTCGGAAAGCTCTTTGTAAGGTGGTGTTTTTGGCTCTCCACTTTTTCAACATTTAGGACAATGGAAAAATGATGTCACCAGTCAAGCTTTTAATTTTTTTTTAAAAAAAAATAATTATTGTACATACTCATGGATAAGCTGAACCCAATTTTGGGGGTGTATTTTGGCGCCTAAAATTCTGAGCTTATCTGTGAGTATAAACAATATATTTTACTGTTGCATTTTGCTTACATTATTGTAAGCCCTTCTAGTTGGTATATAAGCAGAAAGGCAGGGAATGCATTTAATAGTAAAAATAAAATAATTATATCCTTTGTTTCATAGTGGAGACATTACATATTTAACACATCAAAAGACTGAGAAGGCCAGTGTGACGGACTGGGATGTTGGGCTGAAAAGACCTAGATGCAAATTCTTATTCCATCAATGAACTTATTGGGTGCTTTATCCCTCACTCTCTCTGAACTTCACCTGATTGAAAGGGTTATTGTTGTGGGAATAAAATGAGGGGAGAATCCCATCTGCATTATACCTTGACCTAAGAAATGCATAATAAATAAAAATGAACACACTGGCACATCTGGAGCCCAACATACAAAAGTGTCCATTATTGATCAATTACTACTCACTCCCATTATTATTGCTGCCTGAAATTCTATTTTTTTTCTAATTTTCCAAACATTTCACTTGAAAACAAAGCAAGTCCCCACTTTTCAGAAAAATCATTTTTTTTTGCACATGGGATCAATGCAGGGGTGAAATCCAGCAGGTTCTGACAGGTTCCGGAGAACCGGTAGCAGAAATTTTGAGTAGTTTGGAGAACCGGCAAATACCTCCTCTGGCTGGCCCCAGAGTGGGGTGGGAATGGAGATTTTGCAATATCCTTCCCCCAGGAGTGGGGTGGGAATGGAGATTTTACAGTATTCTTCCCCTGCCACGCCTACCAAGCCACGCCCACCAAGCCACACCACGCCCACCAAGCCACGCCCACAGAACCGGTAGTAAAAAATTTTGGATTTCACCACTGGATCAATGTCAAATGCTGACCTTTTACAGAGTCCCTTGTCATGTTTTTCCTGATACAAGCAATGACTCACATTTAAATTCCGCATTTCAGTTACCCAAATAACTACTTGCCTAATCCTTTCAGGATTTTCTTTTCCAGTTTTTGTTCTTTTGGAATACTGGCCTCCTTTAATCCAGAGGCATCCTCCAAAGGGACCTGGTCTTTCTCAGCCTCATCATGGCCATCCTCATAGTCCACATCTTCAGGACTGAACGATTCTCCTTTTTCAGCTCCATCTGTTGCTTTCGTATTCTCTTCCTCCACTAGACAGGCAGCTGACCCGTAGGTTTTAATAATGTCCTCCAGCTGTTGGCTCAGCTCCTCAGATAGATCACAGAGCTTTATTTCAGGCTGAGCCTGGGCTGTGTTCTCAGGGGACTGAGGAAGCAGTGTCTCACTTGCTCTCCCAAAGCCATTCTGAGAAGGCAGATCTTCAGGGTTGTTTGCGGAAGGTGATTGTTGCTGTTCAGGCTGGCCACTGGTGCTTTGGTCATAGTCCATGCTGAATACCTGACAGCAAAGAGAGCTCAGTTGTAGACAAATACCTGGAAGATTGCACAAGGCAAATCAACTGATGCAGAAGTAGACAGTTTTAGTTAGCTTTTCCCAGATGGCAACAGAAAACTTATTTATATACAGGTTTATTTAGGTATTTCCAGTATTTACTACACTTCTAAGGTAATAGCAAGTGTACAATCTCAGTAATAAATAATAAAATATAACATCACAATGAAAAGGTGAAATGTTTCTGTCCCAAGAGCCCAATAGATATAATCTTATCACAGCTTTGTCTAACTAGGTAGCTTGTACATGGGCTGCACTTGAATTCCTACCCAGCATGAACATTGTTTGAACATAATTGAAACGGGAGCACAACAGGGTGAGCTCGTTCCTTCCCTCAGCTCCTGTCCACCTAGCAGTTGGAAAGCATTCACACATGTGAGTAGATTAATAGGTACCTTTGTCAAAAGGTCGCAAAAGGTAATCACATGAACTCGGGACACTGCAAACATCATAAATACATGCCAGTTGCCAATAGGTAGAATGCAGTATTGGAGGCTAATTCTGCCAGCAGTTCAATTCTGACCGGCTCAAGGTTGACTTAGCCTTCCATCCTTCCAAGGTAGGTAAAATGAAGACCCAGATTTTTGGGGAAAATATGCTTGATTCTGTAAATCACTTAGAGGAGGCTATAAAGCACTATGGAGCGATATATAAATCTAAGTACTATTGCTATTGCTACCACTTTGGTGGGAAGTTAACAACGTTCTGTGCGTCTTTGGCGTATAGCCATGCTGGCCACATGACCACAAAAGGAAGAAAATTACCCCCACACTTGGTCCAGAAAGATACCATGGTCAGTGGTATCGAAAGCTGCTGATATATCATCCCCATCCTGGCTACGCCATAAGTCATCATATAAAACCTATCCTGAACCCTTATTGAACTTAATCCAGATAATCTGCTTCCTCCAGGATCCTCTGAAATTCCAGCTTCACCTGGAGAAACTCCAACAATCTTCCCAAAAAAGGAAAGGTTGGAGACAGGATGATATTCATCTAGAATAATTGGACCTCTTGAGGATGGGGTATACCACAGCCTCTTTCAAGGCCTTCAGCACCACCCCTCTCTCAAAGAGGCCACCATTTGAATCTCATTATAGATTACCTCCTAGCTATCTTAAACAAGTCAAGAATAGCCTGGGTGCAAGAAACAGGTGGCCAAGTTAACAACACAAAGAACCCTGCTTATTTCTTCAAGAGTCATTAACTCCAACTTATTCCAGATCACACTACCAGACTATGCCCCTAGCATCTCGCTTGGATATGCCCAATGGGAATTCAGCTCAGAGCATAACTGATGTCTTTAAAGAAAGCACAGAATACTCTTCCATACAATTGCTTAAATTATTCTTTCCTGTTGTTGAATGTAATCAGAAATAACTACTCTGTGCTAATCACATAGTTTTAAAAGAACACCAGCTCTTCACCACTCTTCTCTCACAACAGTTCCATCTTTTTCCTTTTTTGTTATTGATTTTAAAATACTTTACTTTAAAAAATTACTTTAAATCTGTATGTTCTGCTTTTTTTGGTGCTTCTTATTGCTGACTCACAATAAAAATGCCTTGCACTGAAGTACACCATTGGATAGGTGTCCTCTCGGTGACGTATGTTTCTGGAATGATAGGGATAGAGATCGTCTGCTATTTAAGCCTCTGATTTGGGACTCCCCCCCCCCTCCAGAATGTCCAAAATAACTTCCTCATTTCCCTTCAGAACTCTATAAAAGGGAGAACCCAGAGGATTAATTCTTCTGATACCAATGCTAGTGACATTGTATGTCCCTGTCAACAAGTGAGGTACTAATACCACTCTATAAAGCCTTAGTAAGACCACACCTAGAATACTGCATCCACTTTTGGTCACCACACTATAGACTCTAGAAAGAGTGCAGAGAAGAGCAACCAAAATGATTAGGGACTGGAGGCTAAAACATATGATGAACAGTTGCAGGAACTGGGCATGGCTAGTCTAGTGAAGAGAAGGACCAGAGGAGACATGATAGCAGTGTTCCAATATTTGAGGGGCTGCCACAGAGAGGAGGGGATCAAGGACTCTAGAAAGAGTGCAGAGAAGAGCAACCAAAATGATTAGGGACTGGAGGCTAAAACATATGATGAACAGTTGCAGGAACTGGGCATGGCTAGTCTAGTGAAGAGAAGGACCAGAGGAGACATGATAGCAGTGTTCCAATATTTGAGGGGCTGCCACAGAGAGGAGGGGATCAAGCTATTTTCCAAAGTACCTGAAGGCCAGACAAGGAATAATGGATGGAAACTGATCAAGGAGAAATTCAACCTGGAAATAAGGAGAAATTTTCTGATAGTGAGAACAATCAACCAATGGAACAGCTTGCCTTCAGAAGTTGTGGGAGCTTCACTTTTTTTTGAATTTTTTTTTTGAATTTTTTCCCAGTTTTTTTTTCTTCTGTGCATGCGCAGAAGCTGAGTTTCTGGCACTGCACCATCTTGTTTTTGACTTTTTTGGGGGGGGGGATTTTTTTTTGATTTTTTTGCACTGCCTAGGAAAATAGCAGCTGATGGCAATTCTAATGTTGCTGTTTGCATGCTTTCTTAAACTAAATCAATGACCCCCCCAACCCTGGAAATTGTTACAAAATCTGTGTATTCTAGGGAAACAAATGCTTTTCTGCATATGTACCACAGTAGTAGTTCCCTAGGTTATGCTCAGTGAAAAACGAAATTCAAATAAGTATAAACTCTGAATGCTAGTAATTTCAGGTAGTTCAGAGAAGCAGCATTAGAACAGAAGGATAAGGTGAGAGAAGGGGTTTGATTGCATGCTTATGCCCTTTTCTCTTGACACTGCATTAAGTATGAATGACTAAACTAGATTTGGCCAATTAGCTATCATTTCCCATTGTGTGAGTTGTAAAATGAAAATAGACACTAAATGAATACTTGTCATATTATCCCATCTATCATTTTCATATAGAAATATTACAGCTTAGTATAAAAAATTACTTGGCAATAATTACCCTGGTTTGAAATCTTTTTCAGAATTATATTGCATTGAGTATTAGGAAAAAGGCATTGCTAGAGTTGCGTCTCATCCAGAGTAACACTTTATTAACTATAAAATGCCCGAGTAAGACAGAAATCTCACTGAACAGGGGAGCAATTTGCTGTACAGAAATATGGGTATGTATGTTTGTGTGTCTGTATATATTTAATATATACACACCCACAATTATATTGTGGATTTGGGGGGCAAGAAACCTTGATGGAGCATTGGAATTATATCACAGGTTGTATTTACAGTACACTGAATTCTCCAGTTTAAAATAGCTGAACAGCAAGAACTACAATGGCTAAAAATAGGAAGTGAGTTTCTTCACATACTTGGTCTGGTATTGAACAAGCATCCAATTGTTTTTCAAAGAACTGCAATGATACACCTTTTGTGATCTTGTATTATCAGTTTCAGAGTTCTGATTTTGGATAATGCATATCAAAGGAAGTATGACTGTAAAATTCATTAAAGTTGGAAATCTTTCTTTGCATATGAGAAGCCAGTTGTGAGTTTTTGTTAGGAAGATGGTAGAAAACATTGCCTAGTTTTCCTTGTGATTTCATGTTTGATAAAACAGAAGGCAATCACAATCATTTTTGGCAAGCCACAGAAGTGAGGACATAAAAAAGAACTCTTGTTTCATATATTCTGATATGCCATGGTTGCTGTATCAAATGGTTACTTCACTAAACAAATCACATCATGGCTTAGCATAATGTATGAATCCAACTCATCCCCTGGTTTGACCATTATTAAGAAAAGGCAGGTTATATGTACTGAAGATGATCTTGAGGTAGCACCATATGGATTGCATATGATGCCAATTAAACAGGGTCTTATCATGAATACGTTTATGATAAGTTTATGAACATTCTTTACACACACACACACACACACACACAGTCTGTGTGCGCGCGCACGCCTGTTCACCATGCAATAATATCATCTATAGTAAATATACAAACAGGGGATAAAATAGGAAGAGTGATGTGGAATCTGTGGTCTATTTGTTGGCAGCAAAGCCAGTTAGTGATTTTAAACTATTTTATATGCTTTTTGGAGCAGGAAGAAAATAATACTAGAAATAAAATGTTCAGCTTTAGTCCATGCATCTGTTTACTGATCTTTGTATGATGTTATCATAAAATATGCTTTTGGACTATAGTGTTATTCACATGTGCCTGGTGTGCTTTTCAGAGTGATACAGCTGAATTTTGTTTACTACTAAAGCAACACCTGTTTAAGAACTTTAAAAAAAAGTTATTCTAAGTTCAGTGATACTTTTGTCTATTATATTGTTACTCTATCAGTACTTCCTGTTAATAGTTACTGAACACCTCATCAGCAAGTTGCCTTAATATCATTTTTATATTTATTAAGAAAACATCTTAACATGTTTTCTTCCTCTTTATAGTAGAGATATGCTTTACAAAATGTCCTTCTCCTTGTCACAAGGACTTTTTCACACTAAGACAGTTTAAGAGTTTGCCTATTTTTAGATCTTGGCTCTCCATTCCCTTCCACTCAGTAGATCTCTCAGAAAGACACACAACACCTGCTCTAAAGTCACAAGCTATTTTCAGCCTAACCAAGAAAGGATGTTAGGGATCACGCTGGAGACTGTCTTTACTATTTACATTTACAAAACACACACCAAATATTTGAAAAGTTGTGTCTACTTAGAAGCAAACTCCACCGAAATGAAATTGATCTTATTCTCCAGGTAATCAGTAGATTACAATAGTTAGCTGGTACCAATTAAAATGGAAGTATTACCAAGACTAGTGTGTGTGAATATGTTTGAGGGGAGAGACACACACAAGCTTCCAGCCTTCGTTACTGCTTGTTCTCAAACATGAAAAACCCTGTTTTCTATCAATTCTTTGAACTATCAGTTTATTTCAAAAACTGTTAGAAAATACCTACTGAACACAATATATTTATAACAAATTCAGAACATTTCAGTTGCAGTAAAAAGACCATTTCAGAAACACAACACAAGACTACTCATACTTTAAGTTAATCACGATGATTCAAATGTCCTTGTCAATAACCTCATGGTTTTTGTATTACATACAAATGACATTCTTTGCATTCTACTTTAAATCCCCTTTCTCCTAAAATATCAACTTTGCTTTCTTGTTGAAAATTTTTAGCAAGGCCAGTAATATTTCACATGGACTCCCATGCTTTTATCTGCCAAGTATAGAAAATGATACTGTATAATAAATAAATATCTCATAGCCTCCTTTTCTCACTATCACAAACAAACAAACAAAGAAAAAAGGATTTGACACACTTACCTAGAGGGAAATACAAGAAGTAAAGACGAAGAAAATGATAAGAGAAGGCCCAAGGAAGACTCTGACTACATAGAAGGAAAGAAGGAGGAGAAAGAGGAGTTAATGACAGCCGGCAAATACACACCCAAGTTTGAAAGCAATCTTCCAATCCCACATGCCAAAATGAAGAGAGCACTCAATTGGGCTTCAGCAGCTGCACAAAATGCAGAAGGAATTTCAGCAGGTGCCCCTTATCACACTACACAGAAAAAAATGTTACTAACCAAAAAGCTTTTTTTTTGCACTTTGAGGACAAGACTCTTGTCTATAACTGGCTCCTATGTTTTTCTTTTCTTTCCCTATAGTACAGGGTATGGAAATACTGAGATTGTGTCCAGACAAGAGGTTTACTTGTGATTAATTTAATCATGGTTTGTAATTAATTGAATTTTCAGGGTCTGCATAATATAATGAACTTTAAATTGACCATACAGAGTGGAATTGCAGAATATGTTCTGCTAAAATATGGTTGGCTAGTTTGTGGTTCAATATGTTATGAAAAGCCAACCAATGGGGAATTATGCCTTAGAAGATAGGCTGTTGTTCATGGGTTTTATCATCCTGAATAGATCCTCAGAGATCCAAATAACATGTATATACCTACCCCCTCCTCTCTCACACAATACACAAACAATACATATGCATGCATCTTCTTTAGTCCTTAGGAGTAAAATGCACACAGACAGATCTATGTTACTTCATTACACTATAAAAAAACACCAACTCCTCCTATGGCCACTGTTGGTGAACAATTGAAGGAATTCCAAAAGTTCTACCCTGCATGTTTCCCTATCTTGTTTCTAGTCCCCATGACCACCTTCCTTCCCAGATTCCATTAGTGCATTTATACTTGTAAAATTCCATAAATGCTCAAGGAGGGAAGACCATCTAGAGTCAGCATTTTAAATACAGCAGGAAAAGTAGCAACCCTTTTCCTTTCCTATTCATTTGATCATTTAAGATCAATCCTCTGTGTTCACTTAAAAAAAAATAAAAATAAAAAAAACAGCCACATTTCAATGTTCTCTAAAAGAGGCATACATTGGTATATACATAGGGTCTTCTGATGTGCCATTAGCGGGGTATGTTGATAGCAATAGCACTTAGACTTATATACCACTTTTACAGTGCTTTACAGCCCTCTCTAAGCGGTTTACAGAGTCAGCATATTGCCCCCAACAATCTGGGTCCTCATTTTATCCACCTCGGAAGGATAGAAGGCTGAGACAACTTTGAGCCGGTGAGATTTGAACCGACGAACTGCAGCTAGCAGTCAGCTGAAGTACCTGCAGTACTGCACTCTAACCACTGCGCCACCTCGGCTCTTACACTACACTTGATGTAGTGTACATGGTGCCACAGTGCAATAAAAAAAGCTGGAAGTGGTTTCTTCATCTCCCTGACATTATTGTGATACCTCAATTTAATGGATTCCCATTTAATGGACAAAATGTGCCTTCAGACTTAATCCACAAAGTTTGTCAGGACATTTGATATAACTTAAGCCATTTCTATCATAATTATTACTTGATTTTTTTATGTCTTTTCCATTACACAAATGATATAAACATGTCAACTGTATAATTATGCAAATGATATTTATTTCTTAAATTCAGATTTAATGAATTTGGCCCATTAAACTGAGGTGTTATCACATTAAACATACAAAAAGTGAAGCGCAAGTCAAAGAAATGCCACAAACTCTCAGAAATGCTCTTCTTGACTAGCTAAAATGTATTTACTGCGACTTTGTTAGGAAAAAATGACTGATAATTGTGGTTAGAATATTAGAGTAGAATTGAGAAGATCCTTTTAAATCTCCTCAAGATATGAACTTCCCTGAGTATCTTTAGGCCAGGGGTGGACAACTATGGCCCCTTTATGACTTGTGGACTTCAACTCCCAGAATTCCTGACTGAGCATGCTGGCTCAGGAATTTTGGGAGTTGAAGTCCACACGTTATAAAAGGGCCACAGTTGCCCACCCTTGCTTTAGGCAAAGAGCCTAACTTCCCTCATAGGTTTGTTTCAGTGGTGAAATCTACTTACCTTCCCTACCGGTTCGGAAGCGCGCGCTTTGCATGCACGTGCTTTTTCATCGTCTGCACATGCACAGAACGCTTTGTGCATGTGCAGAACGCTTTGCGCATGCGCAGAGGGTTAAAAAAAGAAAATGGTGACGTCCGGGCAGGTGGGAGGAGCCTCGTGCTGCTGCCGCTACCAGTTCTCCGAACCACCGGCGGCCGCTGCTACCAGTATGGCCGGACCGGGCCGAACCAGTAGCATTTCACCCCTGGTTTGTTTTGAAGATAAGCTATCATGTATTCTACAACTGCTAAAACAAGTTTCTGCACTGACAGATACCTAGTCTGTTCAAATAGAAACTTGTTTCTTCCAAGCTTTTCTGCAAAGTGTCTCCAATATTCATGCATGCTACTAAAGGGCTTTATTCATTATAATGTATTGCATCACAAAGTGGCTAACTACAGTTAAGTTTAGTGTGCTGGGCAAAGACAAGCCCTTAACACAAGTGTGTTAAGGAAACCCATAAGACTGGGTTAACTATAAAGGAGGAAATTGTGTATCATTTAATCAGCTTTTGGCTGGTAGTTATATTTGGAGCACCCAATTATGAGCAAAGAAAACTCTTTGGCTTAGAAATGTAGTAATTTGTAATCTTGGTAATCTTTATATTACCAAGATACTATTCCGAGTTCTTACAGAGCCACTGAATCCTAGAATGTAAGGGATGGAAAGGATCTGGGAGAACATTTTTTAGCATCTGAAACAAACTATGATGATGCCAAAATGATGACATTTATCCCAAACTAAGCTCTATTCAAATGGTCAAGTACAATTAGAATATATTTTCTCCATCGAATACTTGCAATGTAAGAGAATATTATCAGCCAAAATGAAACCAAATTTAGAACTGGTGAAAGCTGATTTATTTATCGCATTTCAAGCACTTGCTTTCTCAAAACCGCTCAGGGTGGCATACATGGGTTGCTGAAATATCTCAAAGCAGTCATGTGAGGAAGAGGAAGCTGAAATAGACTGGCCCCATTAACTAGTAGGATTTTGAAAGTAAGTGTCCAGGTGTCTGAAGCCCAGCAAACCAAGTTAATTACTTCTATCAGTCATGCTGTACCATTTTAGAAGAGCAGTTAATGTTAATTTAAAATGAACAGTTAATTTTCTTACAGTGAGTCTTTCTATATCTATGCAAAGAGTGTAAAGAGCTGACTGATTAATCATTTATCACAGTACGAAATCTTGTTTCTTTTAAGTTGTTGCTATTTTCCTTTTGTCTGCATGAAAACAGTTGAAATTGGTTAGAAAATGATCAGCGTACTGGACAGTATTTTAACTGTATTTCAAATAAGGCCAGAAATTCTGCAAACTCTACATCACAATGCTGATTTCCCTGTATGTATCTGAAACCACTTATCTCTGCTCCAGTGGCCCTGTATGTTGAGAACAGTGCTGGACTATGCTTGCAAATGGTCTTTTTGTTCTCTGTAAATTGTGCCTGATTAAGATTCCACATCTTGTGAAATTAGTCAGATAAGTCAGGAGCAGTATGCTTTGATGCAGAATTCACAATATTTCCATTTCCAAAGGAAAGTAAGAATTCGAATAGTCCCTTTCATACAATCATCTTCAAAGGAGCAGATAAGTGCACAGCTCTAAGATACAATGATTGCACATGTGAATTGAGTTTACATTTCTATGCAAAAAATGGCCACAGTTTACACAATTGCTATGATCTTGTATATTACTCCTGAATACTATATTAGACTGTAACTGAAGCAGATGAGGTGTTTATGGCAGCCATATTTCTTCTCCTGCTGCTTTTTCCCTGTGTTTGGAAAACCATTTAGCTTTGACTGATTAAGGGTTCTTATAATCTTAAAACCTTGCAAACATTGAATTGACTTAATAAAAGTAATTCTAGACTCAATATATTTCACTCAGAAAATGGTATTTTCAGAGGCTATCCATAAAAACAGCATCCAATATATGTAGGTTTTCTTAAAAAGAATATGACAAGAATGACTAAGCACTTGTAAAAATAAGGTATTAAAAGAGATGCTACTTTTCTAACACATGGCTTGGAATATTTACAGGAAAAAAAGTTATGGAAATTTTCCACAAAGGAGGATCTTGTTGTAAGCCCATAGAAATGAGTAATGCCTTCTGAATGGTTTTACAAATTAGAGACAGAAATATAGACTAGGCAGAAATGCAGTTCAGAAAGAATTCGACTAGAAAAAATTCACAGAAATATACTTACACATTTCATTGACTATTGAAATTCATTGTGGTCCATTAAAGTTTAAACCATAATACATTTAAGGTGACATAAACGTCAGTGTTGTTTGTTGACTCTTTATTAATCATAATTTGAAAGAGTTGGAAGGGGCCAGGTAACAGTACAAAAACTCTAATTGAACACATCCAATGAATGATGTCTTTCTGAATAACCCGGTTCACTGTCAAATTATTTTTTACTGTGAGTTTTAATTTTTCTAACATTAAATTCTTCCTTTCAGTAACATTAGTCCATTATTCTAAATCTTGCATTCTGAAATGTTAATGAACATACTGAAGAATAAAGAACACAGGACTGATTCTTGCAGCACAACGTTTGATATATCACTTCAATTTAATGAGGAACCATTGGCGAGCACTCTTTGAGTACATCTTCTGAGCCAACCATATAGTTGTTTAATTATTGTAGTCAGCCCACATATAGCTAGCTCGCTGATCAGCATATCATAGGGTATTTTGTGAAATGCTTTGCTGTAGTTTGAAGATATTATATCTAGGCTTTTCCAAAATAGATGAAGGAAGTTACATGATCAAAAATGGATAAGATTAGTCTGAAAAGACTTGTTTTTGACAAATGCTAACTTATCTGATAATTTTTATTATGTCTGATGCTCTTATAGATTGAGTTCCTTATAATCTGCTCTAGAATTTTCCAGTTGTCTATGTCAGAGTAACTGGTCTGTAGCTTGCTGGTTCTTCCTTCCCGCCTTTTTTGAAGATAGGGACAGTTTCTCTGTTGATGTGCCTGTCTGTCTCCATCCCTTCTCTCCACATTAAGGTAAACTGAGGCCACAACCACACAGCTATTTTAACATAGTACCCTTTGTCCTGGAGTCAGCAGAAAAATATGATGTACAAAATCTGACCCTTCATTGTACCTTTTCTATGTACTCAAAACAGATACACATTGTGCTACTGTCTGTACAGTTTTAACGTACTGCATTCTAATGGCCAGGATTGGTGGTTCTCTGGGCTGAACTTCCAATCCCACCCAAACTCATCTACTATGTGAAAACCTTTGTCCAGCTAGTATGCTCAATGCTCTGACCACATGCTGCAATTTTTTCTTTTCTTGCACCATGGACCACTTGATTCTTTTTTTTTAATTGCTTGAAACTGTAGAATGGTTTGACCTATCAACCATTAGGTGCAGGGGTGGGTTCTAATTTTTTTACTACCGGTTCTGTGGGCGTGGCTAGCTGGGGGGCATGTGACTGAGTGGGCGTGGCCAACTTGGCATCACTCACGCACACACCCACTCAGTCACATGCTCAGTCACATGCTCAGTCACTCAGTCACTTAGCCACGCCCACAGAACTGGTGAAAATTTTTGCCAGCTGGGAGGCTGGCAAAGAAGCCTCGCTTTCCCCGCCGCCGCAGCTGCTTCTACCTCAGTGCCAGCAGGAGTGGGGTGCTACAGCTGCAACAGCGGGGAAGGCCGTCAGAGGCGAGAAGGGTCGCTCCTCCCACGGCTGTTGCAGCAGCCGCCTGGGCGAGCCGCTCCCCGCCTCAGGCCCATGCCCCCCCCACCTAGCCACGGCAAAAATTTCTGTTTTGCCAGCTGGGAGGCTGGCAAAGAAGCCTCACTTTCCCCGCTGCCGCACCTGCTTCTACCTCACCGCCGAATGGTCCATGCCTCCCCTACACACACACACCCCGCGCTTGTCCTGGCAGCACCCCGGCAGTAGCAGCCGAGCGAGGGAAGGACAGGGACCGGAGAATGAAGCGGACACGGCGGCAGCCAAAGCTGCCGCTTATTCCAACAGAACTTCCGCGCTTCTTTGCTGGCACGGTTGAGCGGGGCCGGGGCATTAGTGCGGGAGCGGCGAGGAGTTCAGGGCAAGCGGTGGTTCATCTTCATGTGCAGAGGGCAGGCGAGGGGAGGGCAGTGGGTCCCTCGCCCCCAGCGCCCCTTCTCCGCGTAACCTGCTGCTGCCGAGCGGTCTCCTTCACGCCGCCTGCTTCGTTCGTGGGGCAGATGGGCTGGAATTTCCGCGTTTCTTTGCTGGCATGGTTGAGGAGGGCCGGGGCCATTCCCCCCCTTGCCCTGCCTGAACATACAGCTGCCACGCCCGCCTCTCGCCTGTTGCGGCTCCAACAGCGGCGGCTTCGGGAGAAGCGGGCTCATCTGGAGCTGAGCCCGCGGCTTGTCCCTGCTGCCCCAGGGTATGAGGGAGCTGCTCCAGATGAGCCATTCCCCCCCTTCGCCCTGCCTGAACATAGTCGCCACGCCTGCCTCTCGCCTGTCATGGCTCCAACGGCAGCGGCTTCGGGAGAAGCAGGCTCGTCTGGAGCTGCTCCCCTGCAGTTCAGCCCGCAGCTTGTCCCTGCTGCCCCTGGGTACGAGGGAGCGGGGCAGGCGAGAGGTGGGCGCAGCGGCTGAAAGAAAGGGCATGCAGGGCATGCACAGGGCATGCGCATGCAGGGCATGCGCAGTGCCGAAAAATCCAAAAAATCTCCCCCCCCCCAAAAGCCAAAAACAAGAGGGCGACACATGTGCAGTGCCAGAAACTCGGCTTCTGCACATGCGCAGAAGAAAAAAAAACCCGGAAAATTCAATAAAATAAAAAAAAATTCAAAAAAAAAAAATTCAAAAAAAAAAAGAACCCCCGAAAACAAAAAGGCAACACATGCACAG
>QLTV01002820.1:710417-733517 GCA_003457575.1 Thermophis baileyi
TGGCGGTGCCCACGGACCGGCACCGACCGAACCGGATCCGTGACATCACTGTGACATCACCAGCATGTCACTACCGGTTCGGGCGATCCGGTCCGAACCAGGAGGAACCCACCTCTGATTAGGTGGCAGCAAAAGGTTAGAGTTTGTTGTACCAGATTGGATCCTGTAACTTTGTTGTATCTCTTGGCTGCCATCTAGAGGTTGTGCAGCCACCAGATAAATACTGTTGAAGGAAGGGGTTTGACTGTATGGATGCTATAAACCAGAGTTCCCCAACCTTTCCAGGTTGGCAGCCCGGAGTGGGGTGGGGGAAAGAGGGGATGGTTTTGTGGGAGGAGCAGACGAGCACTTGTTACTTGCACGAGTGGTGCCACAAGCTCCTGCAACACTCATGCAAGTGGGGCCCCGAGCTCCCGCGACGCTCTTGCGAGTGAGGCCCGGTTGTGAATAGACTGCAACCCAGTATTGGGCTACAGCCTACAGGTTGGGGACCCCTGCTATAAGCAGTCACTGGGAATGGAATTTTCTGCCAGGGAGGCTTCAGAAGTATAAGATATGACTACTTCCAAATACACTTCCAAGTATATATATATTAATCCAGCTACAGGTTAGTCAATTTCAAGTTTTGTTCTCTCTAGGTCAACGAGTCATCCCTTCCACCAACCTATCTGAAAAAGAAAAAAAGTGACTGTGGAAGTTAGGGTTTTGTTCTTTCACACATTAGAATTAAAATTTGGGTTGGAAGAACAGGTTAAAGGCCAGAAGTAACAGTGTGATCCCGCAGAAACTATTGGAACCAATTTGAGTCATGTATTTCTTGACATGGAACATTTTATTTCAGATTACCTCTACCATGCAAATCAAAGTTCCCTACATTACATAAACTCAAAATGCAGAAGTAGGATAAGAGGGAAAGCACCCCTCAAGAACAGAACTACCCAAAAACTGTTTTAAGGCTGCCTCAGCTGTGAGTATACAATAAGACACAGGTGGTTGACATACCTTCTGGAAATGGATGGATTGTTTTCATATCAGGCCAAGAAGGCTGGGTAGATTTGCCCTGAAATTGTATGGAACATCCTCAAGAATTAAAAAGAAATAGAATGGAAGATGGACTTGTTGTAATTGGCTACACCCACACATAGCAGCTATTTCAAAGAGAAATATCTCTCCAGTGGTAGCCATTTGATGTGGGTTTCAATAGCTTCTCTTAAAATTCCAAGTGTGCCCACTGTTGCAAAGTGAATCTGCTTTTCCTGCCCTTAAGGATAGGAAAGGAATGCAAGTGTTCAGGATAGGCTGCATGGCATGCAAAGTGCCCTTTGTAAACTATCATCCTCTGCCAAAAAAGCATCTGCTTGCTTGGTTTTGTAGTGATAAGGACAGGTTAGGTAAAGGGATAGCTAACCCTGTATTATCAAGGTCTAATCTATTATCCAGAACTACGTAGTAGCATGAAAATTGTATTGACTTTGACAATAACCATTGGAATAATTTAGTAGGCTTCAATAGTACAGGAAGGCACAATTCATGTTTATTGACTGTAAAGCGTCTGCCCCAGGGGTGAAATGCTCCCGGTTCGGGCGTGCCTGCTGGTTGTCGGAGAGCCGGTAGCGACGGCAGCGCTAGGCTTCGCCCACCCACCCGGACGCCGCCATTTGGGTTCTTTTACCCTCTGCGCATGCGCAGAACGCTTTGCGCATGCGCAGAGGGTAAAAGAACCCAAATAGCGGCGTCTGGGCGGGTGGGCGAAGCCTAGCGCTGCCGTTGCTACCGGCTCTCCGACGACCGGCAGGCACGCCCGAACCGGGAGCATTTCACCTCTGATCTGCCCATAATGTAATATACTCCTTACAAAGTTACTATATCATTCTTGCCTACAAAATTAAAAACACAGTAGAGTTTCTACCAAAGCATAGTTTGGCATGGTTTAAAACATGGGCATTTTATGGTCCCTGGGTCACTTTTGGCCCTTTGGCTGTCCCTGTGTAACCTTTTATTTTGAAGGTAACTATATTTTATTTCAGTTTACATATGTGCGCATATGAATGCCTACCCATCTTCACAGCCCTATTGGTTCAGCCCTCCATAATAGTCCCAGTTTCTCATGTGGCCCCTTTAGACTAGGCCCCATGCCTAGTCTAAAATATAGTCTCAGGAAAGTGGGATAACTAATGATCCAGTCTGCAGATACAAACAAGCAATTTGAATTTTTAGGATGATTTTGCTACAAGGCTTTAAAACTGAAGAAAGCAGTCCTTCCTTCCTTCCTTCCTTCCTTCCTTCCTTCCTTCCTTCCTTCCTTCCTTCCTTCCTTCCTTCCTTCCTTCCTTCCTTCCTTCCTTCCTTCCTTCCTTCCTTCCTTCCTCCCTCCCTCCCTCCCTCCCTCCTTTTTTTCACATTTTATATTTCTACATCTTCTTTCATGTAAGATGCCCTGCTGTTCCTTCATATCAAAATTAGGCATATGCTAGTTTTGATTCTATACAGTTAATAAATCATTTTAATAAGCATTTCTGTGAAAGCAAGTGTTTCCCCACAGTACAAAGTAATATAACAAAATCTAATTTTTATTTTGTTGGCACCTATTGTGATAGTTTTTAAGGAAAAATTATACCATTACGGGCTTTTTCAGCTTAAAGTGAAAGGAAACATATGATACAGATATAAGCAATCATCTGTGGTTTGTAGAATATGGATAATGGGAAGTTTTTCTTCCACTCACATGATAAAATGAAAAACTGTGAGATTTTGGACCAGTAAATGGATATTGCTCTCCCTTACAAAAATCAAAGTTAGAATGTGTTGCTATTAGATGTGATGGTGATTGCCATTACCTTAAACAAGTTTAAAAGGATATAAGAGAAATGAATAGAGAATTCCGCTAGATTAATGTTATTATTTCAATAGCTATATACTACCTCCTTAAGCCCAGCAACATACCAGGTGCTGAGGCACAACAGTAGAAGGCAGCTGGTGAACTTCTGGAATGTAACTTGATACCAGTATGATAGAAAATGGCAGACTATGTGAGTGTTGGCCTGATTCAAGATGGCTCTTTTTAATTCATGCCTTTCCCAACACCATATAAACATAGGCATTTTTTGTATCCTGCTGGTGCTCTGGTTATCTCCAGATGGATACCAACCAAATGAAACCAAACCCTCCAATCCTGCAGACAAACTATGATAGTACCTTATGTTATTTTTGCAAAATGTCCCCATGGCTATTTTTATATTGTATCTCCTAAATTCAGCATCATGGCTTCGTTTTGGTTCGCCAAGCTAAGTAAGTCTCTTATGAAGCTCTTCTTTGAGCTTTCAATGAAAAATAATGAGGATGACCTGCAGCAGACATCTCCCTTTGGGGGATCAGCAAGGGAGATTTTGGTGAGAATTCAGAGTCATAAAATAATGGCGGCTTCTGATATTGCTGTGCTGTCTGTTTTTCCAGCTGTCCTATTAACAGTGCTTCTCTTTTTTCCCTTCACAACCTTGGAATCCAGAGTACTTGCAATAAAATTTATTATTAAAACATTTTTAAAAAAAAAAACAAGCAAAAAATGTGTAATTTTAAAACCATTTAAAGTCCCTCATTTCCCTAAAAAAAATAATCCCAAATGTAAAAGGAAATTAGGGTCAAAAGTGCAATTGCAAATCTTTCTGGCCATCCATCCAATTTAAAAACCTGAGAAAAGAGTCATTAAAAATTGCATGACTGCATTTCATAGATGCATGTCAATGAAACTGCACATCTGAAATTGGATTACGAATAACATTTTAAAAAACCCTACGTGATTATAATAGAAATCAGTTTATAACTTATACATCCACATTATCCAGAATGCCAGCTACATCTAGTGGTTGCTAGTAGGTTACTGCAAAACTTCTATAGGCACATCAATGGCTTTTAATTTAGTATGCCTGATCGTATCTATTTTATTTGAACTATGCAGACTGAAAGAAAACTCCAAACCCATTCTGGATTTAGTATGCCAAAAATTCTAAGTAGTTTAATTATTGTTAAATCATATACATGATAGTTTAAGCACTGTTTGATCGTTTATAATGTGTGTGAGAAGACTTGACTTTAAAAGCAACAAAATAAATCCTAAAGCTGGTTGTCTTGCAGTTTAAACACAAAATGCTGATATTTAGATGCCCCAGGTCCTCGGCATGATAATTTTAACTGTGGTTTCAACTCTGTTTGTGCAGATAAGTTGATCTTTGTTTCCGGGGAACTGGGTCTAACTTAGAGTCAAACACAGCACCTCAAGTATGCTTAAACAGTTTTCTTAGGCTTGCTATGTAACTGTCTTCACATATACATGTACACATGTATATACACACACAAAAAATAATATGAAAAATAAATTTTGCTGGGACACTAACCTAGATGCTCAGAGCTGTAACACGGCTATGTTTTTTTTTGCCCTCCCCTCATTCAACTATATATTTGTATAAGATATATTTGCATATTTTTCTCTCTCTCTCCCTCCCTCCCTCCCTCCCTCCCTCCCTCCCTCCCTCTCTCTCTCTCTCTCTCTCTCACACACACACACACACCATCATCATCTTCATCTACCTCTAAATACACACATATATTAATCCAGGTACAAAAACAATTATATTTGGGAACAATAGCAAGACAGGAAGAACAACAACTGGAAAATAATCATTCAGCAAGAATTCCAAATAAAATTGATAAAGTCAGTTTTAATTAAGCTAAATACATTCTATCTGCTTGAGGAGGTTTCTGAGTTCAGATCATTAGAGTTTATTGCAGAAAGAATATCTGAAATATACTTGAGCATAGAGGTTTCTTGATTTTAGTAGTTAGTAGACCCCCTTTCTTATCTAAATCAATATTTTTGATAACAATTTAGCTAGAAAATAAAAATAACTACTGGTTGAAACCTTTCCTCAAGCACTCCAGAGCTAATCAATAAAGAAGAAAACCAGACCAAATAAGCTATTGTGTAGAGGAGTTTATGTTTTGAGTTGTCTACGGAGATTCTCAATCATCCAGGTCATGGTTGTCCAAAGATGCTTTTTCAAAAGGCAACTAGACTTTCTTGGGGTTTTTCTTTTCTTTGAAACTGCCTCACTTCTCATTCAAGGAGCTGAACTGAAGCTGAACAGAACTAAAGAAGCTTCTTGGATGAGGAGCAACATGTTTTCAAAGAAAAAACTAAGAAAGTCCAGTTGCTTTTTGGAAAAGCAACCTTTGAGACTATGTTTTGAGTTGTATTTTGAGGAAGAAAAGATAAGTTGTAATCTCCTTGGCCTTCACAGCATGGAGTCAAGAGAATAAGATTTTGTAGAGACACCCTATTGAATGTTGACAATGCAGAAAATTGTCACAGCATTCCTTGGTAAAGGTCATGAGGAGCTCTATGAATCTGTGTCTTGAATCCATACCTTTGCATCTTGGTGATATTAGCATGTTTCTAATCTATTTGCTTCTTTGGGTTTGAGTTGATTGTTTAGGTGTGTATGTCTGTGTGTATTGGCAATAATGGGGGGAAAGCTTGAAAGATGTATTTCTCCACATTCCAAATGTCCTCACAGGATCAAAAAAGACAGAGATCACCAGCAGATTCTGTGCACATAGCAGTGTCTGTATTTGCAGGTGTTTTGCTTTCTGTTTTGGGGTGAAACAGCTGCCATTCATACCTGCAGGAAAAAAGGAAAGAGCAGCATTTGGCTACAATGCTGCCATCAGGTCAAACAACCCTGACACTGTGTTGCCTAGCAGGGACCCTGTGATGGAATGAAATGTGTCTGGAATACCTGCTGAGAATGTTGGCAGGGAGACAGCATGCTAAGAGAGTGGCATAAAGCCTACGGCTGAATTTCTGGCCACATTAGAGCTCCTTACCAGAATAACCTTCTTTTGTTTCATTAACCAGTGAGCTCTTTAGAACTGGGTCAGGGGAAAAAAAAATAGCAGTGTTTGCTGACACGTAAAGAAATAGCTGCACAGGACCGGCAAACAGCTAGCACCTTTAGGCCTTTTTTCTTTAAAAAAAAAAGCCATTCTTTTCAGCACACGAAAAGCACAGCCATTCCTTGTTTCAGGTGATCCACTGCAGCCTTCCTGCTCTGTGTGTGTGCTGAAGCTGTTGCAGGTGCCACACCTTCTTTTTTCAAGGCACTTCTTTGCAATGGGGGGAAAAATCACTTTTTTCCTCAGGCTACATAAGGAAACTGAGAATGTGTCATTTAACTTTCATGTCACATAGCAGGCCATTTTTAAAGCTCAATATTTTACAAAAGGGCTATGTCTTCAGCAGTGCCCTCTTTGATATGGTTTCATGATGATAGACAGACTGATGATAGATAGATGATAGATAGATAAATAGATAGATAGATAGATAGATAAAGATAGATGATAGATATAGAAAGATGATAGATAGATATGATAGATGATAGATAGATGATATGATAGATGATAAATGATAGATAGATAGAAGATAGATAGATAAAGATAGATGATAGAAAGATGATAGATAGATAGATAGATAGATAGATAGATAGATAGATAGTTTTCTATCTGGAAGGTGGCAGATGAAATGCAAATTTGTGATGCCCTCCTGAGTCAAAATCACCAGTCAGCAATTCTGGCTCTGAGGGAGAAGGTGGCTTTTTTGAAGACCACAGAATGTGAAAGAAGCTCCCTTGCACAGCTGAGGAAATTATGGAAAATTCCTGCTGATAAAAAAAGGAAAAGAAATGGGATTACTCTCCTTTTTGCTGTTCTTATCAGGAAGAGGGAGAGGTGACAAAGATTGACCGAGGGTAGTTTCGCCAGATCCAAAGACAGAATGAAAATGGAAGCTGTCCTCAGACAGAAGGAAGGATCAGGAAAAGCATCTGATGGTTACAGACTTGGATGGGAAGGGAAAAAATAGAGCAAATGTCTCTTGCTTGCTCTCTTTGACATATTGATTGCAACTATTTCTAATAATAGGATGCGATGGGCAGCCGTATAAATATAAATAAATATAAATGTAAACATAAAATTTGTTTTCATCCTCATGGTTTTAAAATATAATTCCATTATATGCATATTTTTCACTCATCCACAGGTTTTACACTTCATTCCATCAAGCATCGTCTTTCATTCTAGTTAGATCCATACACTTTTGTGATGCTCTGTAACACACTGAAGCAGCTTATATATCTCCTATCCTTAAGTCCACTTTACCTTTGTACTGTTGAGAAATGTATCCTCTAATACTTTTTGACACAGGACTTATACTCTCTGCACTTGTTCCATTTTCACTCTTTTCTTTCACTTCTTTCCTTTCCTTCTACATAATCTTCCCCAAGAATATTACCAAATAATGTGCATCACGCATTCAGAACTTCTCATATTTATATCCTTTACAAAATCTATTGGAAACAAAGGTGTTTTTAACAGGTATTCCACAGACACCATTCTCTTCCTTCTTGAGGGAAGACCCATTCTCTGGATCTGTTAAAGTGTTATCATGAACATACACATTTTAAGACTTGACGCTTATTGAGGAAGAAGATTCTGTTAAAGCAGTAGGCATCACAATGGAGATTCTTTCTTGAAAAACAATTAATGCAGTGTTTACAAATAGTGTATTCAGCTAGATATGACAATATCATACTTCTTTTTCATCAGGATGTTATGTCACCCTTCAAAGTCTCCCTCCTCCCCTGGGCCAGATTAAGGCCAATTGATGCCCTAAGCACAGTCCAACAATGGCCCTTCCATTGCTTAATTGATAATACATGAAGACTCAATTACTGCTAAAGGTGAAATAACAGATTAAAATTTTACTTATCTCCCAGGCTACCTCCCAAGCTGGATTGTACTACTAAATTAAACATTGGGGTCCCCCCCCCGAAAAAACTGTTTTAACACAAAATAGCAGCAAGCAATACAAGCATATTATTTAGTTATACAGTATGTAGGGCCATAAAAAGGTGCAAATCTTCAACTCTTTTTATGCAATGTTTAATAAAACCGTTATGAAGGAAAATGCAAATAGAAACATTTATTGAAAACTAAAGCCAAGTGAGGCAATGAAAAGAGTTATAGGGAAAGATCTCAATGGGGCTTCCCTACCCTTGGTGCCCTAAGCATATGCCTATTTTGCTTAATGGTTGATAGGGGCAGCCCTCCCTGCAATATACTATAGTTCACCTGCATGTAACTCTTTCCTATGAATATGTGAAGGAAGGGAGGGAAACACTCAATTCTTTTCTCTTTGGTCTGCATTCCACAAGATGGCACCAGCATCTAATACATTCACCCACAAGCAGTGTTTACCTTTTAGAGCCGGCCACCCATAACAGATTAGGGGATTAAATATTTGTCTCTAAAAGACCTGGCCTTTCCCGCCCACATCAATTTATGCGCCAGAGCGGGCTATTGCCGTTACAAAAGACATTCAGACTATAAAGTGCACAATAGATGTCAACTTATTCTTCGTCTGTCTCTCTTGAGCACCTCATAAACAGCTGCGAGGAGCTGTTCTAACCAGATCGCTCACTGACTGCCATGTGATGTCTTTCTCAGCCTGGGAGGGGGAGGGGGAAATGGCTTCTGCCTGTTGTTTTTTCTCCAACCGCAAGAGAGTGACGTTGTTTTATTAATCAGCATTTATTTTCCTAACAAGTGTCTTTTGTGTGGCTTCTGCGCAGGGAGACTTATCACTGATCTCCATTGCAAATAAAGCACTGTGTCTATTTATGGTCATGGCTTAAAGAACAGCACAGCTCATGTACCATATTAGAACTTTTTGAAAAAGAGCCAAAATACAGGGGTCAGGTTTCCTGTGCTACAAGCAACCTAAGTAAGAATGCAATATACCAGCACCCTCTTCCCAGCCAGTGTTTGCAAAATAGCTTGGCAATTGCTAATAAACTAGTCCCTGCTCATATTATCACTGATTAACTTGGGCGAGTGTTTTCTAACGTTTTTGAATACACTTATGGCAGGTGGTATGGATGCAGCATGTCAGATAGGGATTTTTTTTTTCCTCCTTCCAAAAAGTTGGGACATTTGAGATTGCCAGTTTGATTATGTTCCAATTTGGTTCAAAATATGTGAGTAGGTCAAAGAGGATTTCAGAATGTTGATTAGCAACTTTATGTAGAATAGAGTTAATGATTGATGTTACAGTGACTGAGGACTGTTATGAAATGGAATCTCTGGGGATGTATTTCAAGTTTTTCTAGGACAGAACAATTGCTTTGGATAATAGGACATGTCTAAACACCTGTAGTGATTAGGAAGCGGGGGAGACATGGGGCACGCTGGATAAATTAATATAAACTCAATGAAGCCCTAAACTATGATGATTAATGAAGCTGACATGAATATTTCTCTCTTTGTAGCATCTGCCATTGATTGGAAAGTTTTGTGCAATTTAATGAAAAAGGGGGCTTTTGGGGCCCAAAATATACTTATTTTGTTCCTATTTACGGAAAAACTAAAATGGAAATGTTTTACTTTGCAAAAAGGTAACTACTAAACTCAAGAATTTTGAACCACTTTGTACAACATATATCTAATGCCATCCCAAAGCTGATTATTTCATAAGTACTGTTTCAACAGTACTTCAGCTAGTTAGAAAGCTTACTGAATCCCAACATTGTTTAATAAATTGGCTAGGTAATTATAGATCTACAGTCTCTTGGACATTTTCAGATATGCAGTTTTCCTGACCAAATAAGCCAAAACCCAAATCTGACCCCTGTAAAGATGTAGCTACTGCTGCAGATTACTGATATCATCTTAAAATAAATCGCTGCAATATTTCAATGCTTCTCTAATTTTGCTGTGTATGCTACATAATACGCTGTACACAAACGTAACAAATCCTAACATAATAGTAATGCATTTAGCAGCAAATGCAAAGGCAACTACATGTGACTCAAAATATTGCTTTCTTGCTCAATTGTCCTTGACACCATATTCCTTGTTTTGTTGATATACAATATGAATGTTTTGAAATGATTGTAGTATTAAGATCAAAGCGTATAAGGCATGAAAATGCTGTCAAATGCAGTTCCCTGCCTCAAAGCTTACTGCTAGTCATCCATCATCCAAGAGCAATTTATCTCATTCTAATGGGTACAAAGCAGCATTTCTGTGACATTACACAAAACATTGTTCTGGATAACACAGACAAGCCCAGGGTCCATATTGTAGGAAGAAGATAGAGAAAGCATGATGAAAAATGCTGCTTTTGGGGAATCCACTAAATACAGCTAAATTCAAGGAAGCAGTTTTAAATGTTTCACCAGATAATACCCCAGCTTGATACAAATCCTAGTGCACACATAATTCAGTGAAATTTAATATAGCAATTGATATACTGTCAGGCTGCCTTATATTCTGGTTAGAAATATTAGAGAATGATAATTGACACTTGCTCTTTGAAGTTGTTTCAGTATAAGAGGGAGATCTGTAAATGCCTGCCCAACACCTAAAAAATAATTTTGAAAGTGAGGTATCAGGTCAGTGTTTAACTGCTGCAGCCTTGTTAAACATAATGTTAAATACCTGATCTTGTACTGATCACAGAAAGTAGGGAACACCTTTCCCACCAAGAGAAAGTGAAATAAAATATATTATTGATTTAAATATTTTACTATCTCCATGAGAAAATACATAAATTATTCTTTTAGTAGCTGCGTCCAAGCTTTAGACCGTAATACAATTAGTTCAATTTTGTTTAACAAAACATTTTCCACCAATATGTGTTCTGCTTTTCGTCCCTCTATAATTAAAACTAATTTTAGTGCAATGTAGGTTTTTCAAACAAAAAATGGCTAAGGGCACTTTTATCTTGATGCAAGAAAGATGGAACAAAAGCTACAACATGCTTATTTTATGAAGCCCTTTCACATAGTAAGAAATACATGTGCGTGAAAAACAAAGTCTTATTGAGAGTACTTGTGAGAGTATTTATAAAATTAAAGTTTAATAGATAAATAGAATAAATACTTTATGCATCATAATTCTGGACAACTACATTTATAGCAAGTAAGTTGGCAAAATCACAAGTCGTTGCCTCTTGGCAAATTCCACTTTTGATAAAATCACACAGGCATGTTACAATGTTACTTATGAGACTGTGATGTCATAATTAGATTTAAATCCTTTTACCTTCTGCACTGATCATGACATATAGCACACAATGGTGTCAAGTAAATACTCCTTCAGAATGTTCACACAACCCAACAGCTCAACAAGTTAAAACGGGTCATATGTACTAAATATTTGGAGGGGGCAATTGAAGGGGTAGGCAAGAAAAAGAAGTTTAGGAAAAAGAAGTGGGAACTATACCTAGGAAAAAGTTAAAGCCTTTAACTTTTTTATGGACACTGGCAACTTAAAATAAATTAACAAGTATGTTCTCAGAAAAAAAAATGTACAAAAATACTGTCAAATTTCCCAGAAAGCTTTCAACACAGTAGTTCTTTCCCCCTATGTACTGAATAAACCATGTAAGCACATTACCAAAATAAAGATGTTGAAAATAAAAACCAGCAAAGTCCCCTCCCACCGCCATTCCATTCACACTATCTTTTTGTCTGTACAAATGGGGGAGAAGAACAGTCAGCAGAGTTTAAGTAACAGTATTATTTTTCCTGAAGAGGGAAGGTTTGGCCCACATTTGCTAAGCTTCCAGTTTAGCAGACTAAAAATTAGCATCACTCCAATGCATAGTTCAAAACAAAGGAAGAGGGCAGTATTTGCACAGGAATCTATCCTGAAGTTCGTGCAATCAACTAACACATTTTTAAAAATCTTTTTTTTTTAAAAAAAAAACCCCTCAGAATCTGAATGCAGTTCTTCTACTCATTTGAAACCGTAACTTGCAGAATATCCACAAGATTATTTTGCCAATATTTGCATGTAGTCACTGAAAGAACTGCCAGGTTAGCAGGGAAGAAATTAAGCAGAGAGAATCGAGAGACACTGAGGGATATGAAAGATGGATACAGTTAAAAATTATGATAGGTTAGGGGGACAAAAACGGGTGGCCAAGCTTAAAAATAAAGAAGTGGTGGTAGCAAACAGAAAATAAGAAAAATTATACAAGCTTATATTTTACTCTGCTTTCCAGGTTCCTACAAGCCTTTGAAATACTGTCTCTAGAGGGAATGTTTTCATTCATACATATGGAAAAAAAAAAGGTCCTTTGTTTTGCACGAAAGTCAGCAGCTCACTCTGCTAGACTGCTGTTTGCAAACGAAGTCTGTCATGAAATCAAACTCATTCTGTCCCAGCCAAAGCTCGGGAAGCTCCTTGATGCGATCCAAGCCCATTTCTACGACTAAGGACATCAGGACCTCCTCGTCGATGAAGTCTGTGTCAATGACATTGGGAGGCAGCATTGCTGCAGGGACGTGGGGCACAGAAGCAGGCACGCTGCCGTTGCCCCCGCCAGCCCCACTGCTGCTGTGCTTGGGGTTGCAGTCCCGAAAATGCTGGGTTGCTCCGTTGAGCTGATGGTTGGCAGGAAGTAAATCCGGCATGTAGTGGTTGTGAGGGTAAGGATGGTGACTGAAGTACTGGTTGTTCAGCTTCTGCAACTGCATGCTGGCTGTTAAGGGCCCGCCTTGAGGGGCCACCGTCGGTGCCATGAACTGGGAATTATTAAACCTCGCTGTCGGAGGCATGCTGCCAGCAGGGTGTCCCCCATTCACATTCCCTGGCCCCATGGCATGCCTGATCCCACTGTTTGTGTTCATATTTCCTCCTCCATAATGGAGATGGTCGCTCATCAAGGCACTGAAGGCATGAGGCTGCTGCTGCTGGTGGTGATGGGTTGGAAAGGGTCCCATTCCCATTCGATGCGCGGGGTGGTGGTGAAGCCCAGTGGTTCCATCCGGGAAGCGCCCGTGGTTCATGGCCATCATGTGCTCTGCCATTTCCAGCCTTCAGAAAGTTAATATTTACAGAGAAAGGGATCAACATTTATACTGCCTGCCTGTGCGCCCTCCCGCCCCTGACGCCGCTCTCTCTCTGCCTAGGAAGTCGCCTCTCCGGGTCTCCACCCTTCCCACCCCCCTCGGTCCTTTTCTCCTTCCAGAGACAGTCTTCCCAATTCGCCGGCACTGGCAAGCGGGGAAGGCGCCTTGGGCACCATCGCCGGCTGGCAACCGCCCTCCCCTCCGCCACAACTCGCGCGCACCTAGGCGCTCCCCGGCTCCCCTTTCTTTTCCCGCTCTCGCTCCATTTATCATTCGTCCCCTTTTGATCGGCAAACGCCGGTCCACGGTAGTAACACTAATGCAAACAAATCCACGCGTGTCGTCGCGGAAAAGCCTTACATAAGAACCACGGAGGGGAGAGCGAGCGCTGTCCGACCTTCCCGCTCTCCTTGTCAGCAACTTTGGGAATTAAAGTCCGCCAGGACCGCTCGTGATATAAGAACAAGTGGATTACCAGCTCCCGCGGAAGCCTCTTCCCTCCCCCGCCTCGGGCATGCCTTCCCGTGCCTCCAAGTCCTCGGTCCGGAGCTTCGTGCAGGGAGCGCGAGAAAGCCCACCGCTCACCTCACGCTCTCGTTCGCTTTCTTCCTTCGCTCCCAACACGCTGCTGGACCCAGTCAGCAGAAATCGCCCAGCATAGAGCAGGCGACGCTCCGGTTCCTCCTCTGTGCTTGACCGGGTGGAGGGTGGCGGTGGCGATTAATTCTTCTGGCTGCTGGGCATACAGACTCGAAGCCGCGGCTTCCCCCGCTCGGCGAGTTTCTCATCAGCCCTTGCCAACAATGAGCTGTGTTCCTTACCCTGCTTTGGCCACAGCTAATATAGGATTTCAAAAGGGAGGAGCGAAAAGCCTTCGCAGGCAACCAGAAGTAAAACCTGGAGCAAAGCAAGGAAAACAAGCCAGGCGGAACTGGAAGGAATCCAAAGCACCCCGTTGTTCTCGCGGGCTCCGGGCCACGTGTGCCATCGGCGAGGCCCTCAGATCAGCGCGGACGCGAAGGGATTCCGAGCGCTTACGCGGGTGGCCGGGGCTGGATCGGGCGCCGAGCGAGAAATGCGTGGGCCATCACCCGGCAAACGGCTCTTTTGCTTCTAATTGAGCCATCAGTCCGATCACTCGTTTATCTCTCACCATTAGGCGCTGTTGCTGCTTCCCTGCCCCGCCTCCCCGGGATACTCAACGCGGGCGTTCATTTCTTTTCCCCTCTTGCCGCGCCTTCCTTTTCCAGACTTGGCGAGGCTCTTTGGAAGCTCCAGGTTGCCATGAGAGGAGGCCAAAGGTCCCCGGTCCCCCTGCACGAAGAGCCCCAAGTTCGCTCCAGACTTTTCGGCAAGGCGCGGGCGCGCACCCGCCAGTTCCACTGTAGCCTTGGTGGAGGCGCGTGTCCCGCTGGGACACGCAGGATCCGATCCGCGCTTTCGAAGTGACACGCGGCTTTACCATGGACATTTTGCAGTTTACCCCTCTCCTTGTGGCTTTGGCGTCCACACGCAGGCGTCTCTGCTCCGCAAAACAAACGCCGCGATCACCGGACTGGGGTCCTTGCTGCTCTGCCTGCCGGCCTGTCTGCCTGCCGCTCCCCCGCCATTCCCTGCCATTCCTTTTCAAAAACCGTCTGCACAAGCCACATACGTCGGCTCGGGGTGGGGTGGGGGTCGGTGGGGATATAGAGTGGGGTAGGAAAGGCGGGGCTGGCCCCGGGTTTAAGCCAGCTTCTTGCTACTACAGTCAGCAAGCAAGTTGATATTGCTGAGAAAGCAGGCAAGGCAATAATTGCTCTGTAAATAAAGCGCGTCCCCTCCTACCGGTATCCTTCATCTGCGCGCCCTCTTGGAGGCTTGCTAACGGAGTCAATAAACAACCGGTAGCACCGGGATAACAGAGCTGCCCCAGAACTGGGGTAGCCTCGCAAATGCGGGGAAGGCAGGGTGGTGTAGGCAGACCCCCTAACACCAGCCGTACGGAACTTTTCTTAGGGACCCCCGACCACAGGAGGTGCATAGTTATATACCCGGTTATCCTGCTTGGATATCAACTTCCATCATCCTAAACAGCAGAGTTGAGGATTATGGAATTTGGAATTCATCGCGTCTCCGGGATTAGGGAAGACAGCATTGCTACAGTTCCCAGATGGACGGGGTAGTTACAGTATGGCTCTCATAATCAGTAATTAGGGAAAGCAACAGTGGGAACTAGGATCAGATGGTCGCAGAACTGAGCACTGGAAGGGTGTGGTGGAGGTCATCTAGTCCAACTTCTTGCTTAATGTAGGATTTATAAGCTATAAGGTAGCTGCTGCTGTCTTTTCCGATCTGGTAGTTACGGATATATTGAAGGACAGTTGCTATTGTCAATATTTATATAATAAGTACAATTTCAGAATGCACAACCATTCCCACAACAGCTCTGCAAATACTCTTCGCTTGAATTTATTTATTTATTCATTCATTCAATTTATATGGCCACTGGTTTCAAATAAGTGATTCTGAACAGCTAACAGCAATTTAAAGAAAGGCAAAGAAAAAGAACAAAAATACAAAGTAAATAGACAATCTGCATCACAAGATTTTTTTTAAAAAAGAAATCAATATAGGCACAACACAAATATATCAACAAAATTAATTCACAGGGTCCAACACATGCTCTGATTACTTTGCCTGACAACAGTGAGCAGAGTTTCCCGATTCAGGAAAGGGCACAACTGCAAATGCTCTTCTGGTTACTGACATTGAATAGGAGCTGTGAGTTGAGCAGGACCCCAAAATTGTGCAACCCACATAGAACAGGAAATGCAAATTCCCCAGAATTGAGGGGACCTTGAACCAAAAACCAAGCAGTAAGGTAAGGTAGAGTTGAAACCAGGGGTGAAATGCTCCTGGTTCGCTCGTACCTGTCGGTCGCCGTAGAGCTGGTCGCCAAGGTAGCGCGAGGCGCCGCCCACCCACCCGGACGCCGCCATTTGGGTTCTTTTACCCTCTGCGAATGCACAGAATGCTTTGCGCATGCGCAGAGGGTAAAAGAACCCAAATGGCGGCGTCCGGGCGGGTGGGCGGCGCCTCACGCTACCTTGGTGACCGGCTCTACGGCAACCGACAGGTAAGAGCAAACCGGGAGCATTTCACCCCTGGTTGAAACCTGTTCTGCCCCATTCACCCCCCCCCAACCTCCAGACACAGACAGAACCTTCACCGAATCTCTTGGATGGCCTCAGATGTAATAAAATCCCCAGGAGAGCCCAGGTTACCTTGAACAGAACATCTGGATGACTATCAGCTGATACAATAAGTATGGAAAAACATTTGCCAGTCTTAGCACTGTTAGGTAGGCCTTAATAGTGGCTTTGCCTTGTGTTTGCTTGGGTTCACTCTTTGTTGTCCTTTGTTGTCCTCCAGCATCTCTTCAACCATTTCATCTTCCTCAGTTCTGCGGTAAACTAAGGGGAATTTTGAAATCTATGGAAGAGAGAGGCTGCATAATTGAACCCAAATCCAGAGCCTCCATATCCTTTGCATTCCAAACAACTATCAAGATCTTCAGGGACCACCTCAAGCTCCCTTAAAACCTTACTGGATGCACTTGAGGTATAGTAATTGAGTAGGTCTAGTCCCCCTGCAACAGGAAGGGGGGGGGGGAGAGCACCAGACAACTCCAGGAGTAATAAAGAGATATCAGATCATGACTGAGAAATGATAGCAGTCACCCTAATTTCAAATCACCTTGTAATTGCTCCTGCAGGAAAAGTAGATCTAGCGTATGACCACTGTCATGTGTCGGGCCTTGATGACCTGGGTGTCATTTGAGTCATGAAATCCTGAGTCATCTTGGACATCCCCACTCCAAGGAAGGCAGGTTGAAGTCCCCAAGGATCATGAGCTTGGAAAACTCCATCACTAACCTGGTCAAAGAATCTAGAACAGGGGTGTCAAACTCGCGTCGTCACCACGTCATCATGTGACGTATCGGGACTTTTTCCCCCTTCGCTAAATCGGGCGTGGGCGTAGCCAGCACTTGACGCATCCAGCCCGCATCTGGCCTGCGGGCCCCAAGTTTGACAGACCTGATCTAGAAGCTCAGCCAGTGAGGTTGTTATGCAGTAGAAAGGATGGTACAATAGCAACAGTCCCAGCTGATCCCAACAACTCAATCTAATAAATAGAGACTTGCATCAGCTATTTATGAAGCAGCATCTTTGAATGCCACCAGAGTATCTCGGATGACATATCCTGAATTTCCTTGATTTTGTTTATATCAGATATCACCAAGAGGTGCAGTGGGATCTGGGAACTTGGGGATCTTGTGCCACCTGCAAAGTTGCCATTTTTCTGACTAGCCTTGCTACTCTAGGTTACAGGGAGCACTTGAGTTAAGAAGAGACAGTGGAAGAGCATGGTTAAAATGTGGTGGTTTAAGAATGGAGCTTCAAATAGAGTTAGAAAAACAAGATGGCAATTTTTTCATTGGAGGAATTCACAATAAATGAGATAAAGTTGGTGAGAATTATTGGTGAGCATGAAAAGATGCCAAATATTTATTTAGTATATTTTACTAAATAAAGGAGGGCAGTCATCCTGAAACTTCTGGCTTTCAAATTCCTTGACTTTATGGAGTGATATTTATGCTAACCTTCAGGTAACTAAGGCCACTTCCTCATAATAGTTTGTAATATCTTGTAATGTTGTTAAACCATTGCTGTACTAAAGTGATGAAAACAGACTTTATATTATCACATTGCTTGATGGTAATGCCAGAAGACACAATACATTAGTAGTGAGGAAATGGCCTACATTTATTTATTTATTACCAGCCTTTATTATTTTTATAAATAACTCAAAAGTGGCGAACATACCCAACAGACCTTCCTCGTCCTATTTTCCCCACAACAACAACACCTCTTGAAGTGAGTTGGGCTGAGAAAAAGTAACTGGCCCAAGATCATCCAGCTGACTTTTAGGGCTAAGGCAGGACTTGAACTTACAATCTTTTGCTTTGTAGTTTGGAACATTAACCACTAGACCAAACTGGCTCTCATATTGTAAATAGACTTGTAGTATTGATACACTCATTACCTAGTGTAACTCATCACTTCATGGCTTATGGCAGTGGTTCTCAACCTTTCTAATGCCGCGACCCCCCCGTGACCCCCCCGCCGCCCCGCCCCCTGCCGCCCCGCCCCCTCCCCGCACGGGATGAGGTGACAAAGGGGACGTGGCACCAGGGGTGAAATGCTCCCGTTCTGCGCATGTGCAGAGGGTAAAAGAACCCAAATGGCGGTGTCCGGGCGGGTGGGCGAAGTCTCCCGCTTCCGTCGCTATCAGCTGTCCGGCGATCCGCAGGCACGGCCGAACCGGGAGCATTTCACCCCTGCTGTGACGGTGGCACCAAGATGGCGGGCTAGCGCGCGGGGTGACCCCTGTGAAATGGTCGTTCGACCCCCAAAGGGGTCGCGACCCACAGGTTGAGAACCGCTGGCTTATGGCAAATGTTTCTACTCTTTTTTGATATTTGGTTCCGTATGGATTGATGTCAATTGTTAATTTGTTTTGGTCATGATGACAATTATATGGAAGAAAAAATATGTCTGTCTTGTTACTAACAGAATAGTAGTTCATTAGATTTAGTTATAATGGCTAATCTATGGACTGATAATTAGGCTGATGTGCCAGCAGCCTCTGGATAGCCAAAACAATTTTCTCATTTCTCTAGGACAGTTTTCTATTAATACAATTTTTGGTGTTGTCGATGCCTTGATCAGTTACTTCAATTTAGGGATGATCTGGGTAGCTAACAGAATCGCTCCCAAACACCCAGTAAAACTCATAAGATGATGCAGAGCTGGTTGCAATGCAACCAAACAAAATTTTTGCAATGAAGCATGTGGAGTAGAGATGCAGGCTAGAGTTTCAATGGTGCAATAAATCTTATATTTCTGTCATACTACATCTGCTCCCTTCAAGCCAGTGGAGTAATTCTGAGTTAGGAGAGGCACAAAATGAAATCTTCACTTATTATTTTGAAGTACATTGTTGTCTTATCAGTTGCATGATACTGTAGTTGTTTTCTTAAAGAATTCTTATATTCTAATGCAAATCATTCTGAGGGTAGTTTCATATGAAAAGGGAGCAGATAAACTATAATTAAATGTACAGTTTTAAAGGATTTAATTCTGGTTCTGATTCAGGTTTGTCATTGTAAAAAAATGTCGTTTCTTCACTTCCTTGGGCAGTAGAAAGTACTTGTTCTTCAGATTTGAATAGTAGTTTGATTTTTGTGGAGAAGATAAACCTCAGTAAGAGAGATGTCAGGATAGAGTCCGTATGCCATAATTTTAAAGATTTTGTTTTAATGCTGTGCAGAAAAATACCTCTAAATATTTTTTTCTGTCAGTTGCCATTCAAGAAAAAATATTTTTGAAATTTCTTTTGAAGAAAGAGACTATTTTAGTGAGATTTTCATGGATAGACTGTGATGTCACAAGGACTCTTCCAACTGAGCTTTTGCAGGTTGGAAAAGGTGGATCTTCAGAGAAAGTGATGGAAAGTCGTGTGACAGAAAACAACAGCAATAGGACTTCCACCTCAAAAACATCCATGGTTTGGATCAGAAATGTCAAAATGATGGCTAGGAGTGCTCAATGGAAACATTGACTCTTTTTGTATGTGCCTCACAAGTGAGACACTTTTAAAAAGCACAGGGCTTTGTGTAGTCCCAGCTGCCATCTTGACTTTTTTGACCTCTCTTGCAGATGCCCTGCTCCACTGCCTTCAGCAGTAAAGTAAGCTCTAAGACACCACCAAAAAACAGCGAAAGAAATCCTTAAGGTTGCCAAGGAGAACTGAGAAGAACAGAAGCCTCTTTGACAGCAAAGAACACTTTGAAGAAACTGTGAGGCAAATTTTGATGAAGCATGAGGCTTTTTCATTCAACTCTTTGTCATGCTTTGTATTCTCATAAATATAGGCTCTCTTTTTATTTAAAGGAGCTAGTCATTTTGTTTGTGGGAAACAATAATAATGTATCTTGTTTAGGATGTATGAAAATTTGCCCTGCTTGTTTCTTTTGCCTTCCTTCCTCTTTTCCAATAGCTCAGTTTTTTCTAAATATAGCAGGAGAGTAAAGACTAATCCTCATTTTCCCTAGAAAAAAAATTCTTGAATATAGCAATAGCACTTAGACTTATATACCGCTTCATAGTGCTTTACAGCCCTCTCTAAGCGATTCACAGAGTCAGCATATTGCCCCCAACAATCTGGGTCTTCATTTTACCCACCTCGGAAGGATGGAAGGCTGAGTCAACCTTGAGCCGGTGAGATTTGAACCGCTGAACTGCAGCTAGCAGTCAGCTGAAGTAGCCTGCAGTGCTGCACTCTAACCACTGCGCCACCTGGTTATCGAACCAACTACTTTGAACTGCCCACCTTGTTTGTGTGTTGCTTGGATTTTAGTGAGGTATCAATTCACTATAAAAAAATTCCTGACTAATTTTGTGTTTAAAACTGTTGCTATGTGTATGTAAATGTAAATGTACCATATATGTATATATAATGAACTACTTACCTCAAGGATTATGTATTGTATATCTCAGAACTGCCAGCTGAGAAATACAAAACTACATTACAAAAGAGTACAGCTAATTATTTATTATATGTTATTTATCATATATGTACAATATATCTTCTAATAACAGTCAAAATTAAAAGGAAAATGGTAAAAGATGAACAGCTAATATCAATGAAAATATATGAGATGCATAGTATTTTTGAGTTAATCTATAAAAATGGACAGTTTATCCCATTTTTAAAAACGTATGAGGATAGCTATTCATGGAACACAAAAAATAGGCTGAAAATACTGAAACCTAGAATAAAGAATTTATTGCAATGGTTTGTTTTTCATCTTTTCTATTGAATAAATATAAGAAAAATAGGATCCACGACTTCAGGAATTATTATTTTTCTTCAGTTTGGCCAATGTTGTTATGGTTATATACTTTTACGATAATTACTTAAAGATTTTATTCATTTATTGACAGAGAAAGGTGAATTCAGTCTATTTACTAAGCAAACTTGTTATTAATAATAAATATTATTATTATGGGGACGAGATTGAGCATTTCAGTCAATTTCTACTTTCTGTTTATCAAATTATGATAGGTAAATTTCATCAAATTATATTAGGTAAATTTCTACCACTTATATTATTATGTACCTTGTTCACATGTTCTTTTTTTTAACCGAAAGAAATTCCTAGTATAAATATAAAAATCTATCAATAGGCTCAGAATTGCTTCTAGCACTTTGGCTGCAATAGAAAACATTTTAGCTTTCATTAAGATGGCTCAATTGATCTGATGTAATCACAGATAGCACTGATCTAATATGACTTAAAATTAATCTGCCAATGAGGCAGTTCTTAAGAAAAAGGCAAAATGATAGCTCTGTGATCATTTTCAAGCCCTGAAGAATCTGGATTGTTCCTTTTAAAACACGCAAAACGCATAGCCTATAAAATCATACAAGAAGTGCAAGTTGCTGGAAATTAGTTCATTACATTTCTATTGTATCTTGCTAAAATAATTCAAGCACTTCCAGCTGTTAAAAGTACAAGTGATGGCTTACAACTTATAAAGCGGAACAATAAAACATGGTAAAGAATTAAAAAATAAATAAAGTAACTTAGTATTCAATCCAGAAATAACATTAGAGTAAGTCTTACTGAAATCAATTAAGTTAACAATGAAGCTCTTCGTGGAAGAGATGGGCTCTTGCCATTTTTTGGAATATTATAAGAGTGGGGTACTCCTTGAGGAGTGCAGTGAATAGCTTGGAGTGACAAGAGCTTCATGTACTTCTTTAAGTGCTTCTCCTGCTAGTCTAAAATACTGAGATGGTTCATAGCAGGAGAGACAATGCTTCAAACAGTACAATCGCATCTTCAACTCTGCCTGGAAAAAAATACTGTATCTTTTAATATTGCATTAGTTAGCACTTCACTGTAATGGTTTGTACCATTTGCAATTTCCAGGCACTTTTTTCAAGAGAAGCCCCTTGTAAAACATGTTGAAGTAGTCAAGATGGGGTGCAACCCAGAATAATTTACATTTAGCATATATTGCACCTAGTAGTAATACATAACCAGGGAAGCCAGATTCACAAGGAGTTCAGATGTAAATCCTGAGAGTTCAGAGTGAGGTGTTCCCTTCTCAGAATTGTGTCCACCTGGATTAGGGGTGTGTTGTCAGTTTTGAATCCAGGGCCAATTAGCAATTGTCATCTGGGAAATCTTGATGGCTTTCAAAGGCTGGGTCCCACAGATAATCAGGTGTGAGCTAATGACTGAAGTTGAGCTCTGGGGAGGATTGAGTGGTACATTCCTGGCTTGATCCAAGATGGCGCCGACAACGGCTGCCTCGGTGAAATGTTCTCAAATGGTTTCTTTATTTTCTATTATTCTCTGTGATTCTCTACGGATTTCATACTCACGAGACCATCTGCTAATAATTAAGGAATGTTTCTTAAGGAGCAGCTCTCTGTAACCTCACCCCCAACCTGTCTTTACAAACGCGGAGGAGATTCTAACACAGGAGGAAGCTAATTGCCCAGAACTATGGATCACCAAAAGCAAACGCAGACGGCAGAGACGAAGAGGTAAAAGGGCGGGAATTTTAAATAGACGAAGGAATAAGGGAAATAACTCCCCTCCCTTCAATCTTTCTAACCAATGTNACCTCACCCCCAACCTGTCTTTACAAACGCGGAGGAGATTCTAACACAGGAGGAAGCTAATTCCCCAGAACTATGGATCACCAAAAGCAAACGCAGACGGCAGAGACGAAGAGGTAAAAGGGCGGGAATTTTAAATAGACTAAGGAATAAGGGAATTAAAAAAAAACCGCTCCCTTCAATCTTTCTTACCAATTTACGTTCACTTGCTAATAAGATGGATGAAATACTCCTTTTAAACAGATGCAATTCTGATTTTCACAACGCATCTGCCCTATGCTTTATTGAATCCTGGCTACACGAGGAAATTGATGACAATAGCATGCATATACCAGGGTTTCAGATACTTAGAGCAGACAGGATTGCAGAATTATCAGGAAAAAAAACGGGA
>QLTV01002820.1:743382-760241 GCA_003457575.1 Thermophis baileyi
TCAAGAGACAAATAAGATGGTCTGGTACTCCCATCTCTTTAAGAACTTGCCACAATTTGTTGTGATCCACACAATCAAAGGCCTTAGCATAGTCAATGAAGCAGAAGCAGATGTTTTTCTGAAACTCCCTAGCTTTCTCCATGATCCAGTGTATGTTGGCAATTTGATCTCTAGTTCCTCTGCCTCTTCGAAATCCTGCCTGTACTTCTGGTAGTTCTCGATCCACATACTGCTGGAGCCTAGCTTGTAGGATTTTGAGCATAACTTTACTAGCATGTGAAATGAGTGCAATGGTGCGATAGTTTGAACATTCTTTGGCATTGCCTTTCTTTGGAATTGGAATGTAAACTGACCTTTTCCAATCCTGTGGCCACTGTTGAGTTTTCCAAATTTGCTGGCAATTTGAGTGTAGCATTTTTACTGCATCATCTTTTAAGATTTTGAATAGCTCAGCTGGGATACTGTCACCTCCACTAGCTTTGTTGTTGCTCAGATTTCCTAAGGCCCATTTGACTTCACATTCTAGGATGTCTGGCTCGAGGTCAGTGACCACCCCATCGTGGTTATCAGGGACGTTAAGCTTGTTCTTGTATAGTTCTTCTGTGTAATTTTGCCACCTCTTCTTAATCTCTTCTGTCTCAATATACAACCATTTATTTAGTGGCCAAAGTTACAATGGCACTGAAAAAACAACTAGCCTTCACACTTAGGACTGATCCCCACGGTTATGTGATTAAAATTTGGGCCCTTGGCAACTGGCATGTATTTATGGCAGTTACAGGGTCCCAGGGTCATGTGATTATGATTTGCCACCTTCCCAGTAGTCTCCGACAAATAAAGTTAATCGGGGAAGCCAGATCTACATCATGATTGCATGATTCACTTACTAACTGCAGTGATTAAAAACCATGGCAAAAAGGGTCATTTTTTTTTTGCATGACTCAGTTAACTACCGCTTTGCTTAGCTATGAAAATTCTGGTCCCAGTTGTGATTGCAAGTCAAGCAACTATCTGCATATAGAATCATAAATAATATATACCAAAATCTTGACATGACTGTTTCTTTTCATTGAGCATGTCCATTTTTCAAAGCATCTCTGCAGAATCAGTTCTCGATTAATGTTTCTGAAAAATGCATTCTATCTCACCATCCAACAGAATCACAATAGGCTAATTTCAGCAGTATGAGTCTTACCACATTTTTATCTGATGCTCTATGAATCAGCAATGCATTTTATTTAAAATATTTTAACATTTAAGTCATAATTAATTTGTACATAGAGATCTTAAGAACCTCGGAAGATCAGACGTTTGATATTTAGTTGAGAAATGTACAGGAATAGTAATGCAGTTTATCTTCTGCCTTCCCTGCAATTAAGGTTCCTGTGGACAACAACAGAGGCAAACATTGGGCGTTTCCTGTCCCCTAAAACTTTCATGAATTTATGTGGTATGGAAGTGTGTTTGTGTGTCTGTGTGTCTAAAGCAGTGCTTCTCAATTATTTTCTGTTACGCCCCCCCCTAGGAAGAAGTAAACATTTCGCGCCCCCCAACTCTCCGCCGCGGCAGTATCTGCAGTAATGCTGCAGGCAGTATCAGCTCCTCTGCTATGGAGTGGGGGTTTTTGCACTGAGCAATTTGGTACGCCACCTTATATGATGCTAGCAGTGCTCGCTGGTTTACTGAAGTAGCATTCACAAAGCGGGACGATTGTTGGCACTATTCGGCACATTTTCGCTGAAAAAACTCAAGCGGCTTATCAGCGTGATTGGGGTGTAATGTCTTGAAGTGACGCCTTAATTTATTTGGCTTCATGCCGTCCGCTGCCAACATTTTTAGACACAGTAAACATACCGGTCTTTCCTCGTCTCCCACCGTAGTCACAGTGAAGCCAAGCGCTACATACGCTTCGTCATATTTCCTCGTCTTAGCTTTCGGGAGACTTACGTTTGTCTCATTATCTCCGTCTCTCTCCGCCTTTCTTTTCATCCCTGTTAAATATTTTTCCATGGTGTCTCTTAAGGGTTTGTTATCTGCACTTCATATCTCCTGCTCTGTGCTGTGTGCTTTTGTTCGGTGCAAAAAACCCCTACTCCCTGTGGCAAAAAAAAGCATGTTCCCCGGGGTCACATGCGCCCCCCCTGGCATCGCTCCGAGCCCCCCCCAGGGGGGCGCGCCCCACTATTTGAGAAGGACTGGTCTAAAGGAAGGAATACCTCAGCAAAATTACATGTATAGGTAGTCCTCGACTTACAATCACAATTGGCCCCAAAATTTCTACTGCTAAGTGAGACATTTGTTAAGTGAATTTTGCTCCATTTTACGACCTTTCTTGCCACAGTTGTTAAGTGAATCACTGCAGTTTTTAAGTCAGTAACACTGCTAAGTGAATCTGGCTTCTACATTGACGTGGCTTGTCAACAAAAGGTGATCACATGACCATGGGACATTGCAACCGTCATAAATATGAGTCAGTCTCCAAGTGTCTGAATTTTGATCTCGTGACCATGGGGATGCTGCAACGGTCGTAAATGTGAAAAACTGACCCAGATTGTTGGGGGCAATATGCTGACTCTGTGAACCGCTTAGAGAGGGCTGTAAAGCACTGTAAAGCGGTATATAATAAGTGCTATTGCTATTGCTATAAGTCACTTTTTTCAGTTACAGTGTTGTAACTTCGAACGGTCACTAAACAAACTGTTGTAAGTTGAGCACTATCTGTGGTCAGCCAATTGTATCTCTTTCTGAGCTGGTTACATTTAGTCACGGTGATCTGTGTTTTAGTTATATTCTGCTTTGGTTTCAAAATTTTGTTTCTTGCTGTAGCAGAAAGGTAGGGTATCAATCACTCAGTCAGTCAGTCAGTCAGTCTGTCACTCAGTCAGTCAGTCAGTCAGTCAGTCAGGCGGAAAGTGCAATGCTTATAGAACTGTTTGCAGCCCTTCCTGAGGTAAAGATGGCCTGAGCACAGCTTAGGTTGCTTTCCCTCTGAATATATAAAGTAGAAGGGATGCACAGAGCTTTAAATGCGCATGATTGAAGGCAGACTTGGAGTTCAACAAAGTGGTCTTCCATTGTAATTTCTAGTTTATCTTCTTTGTATTGAACAAAGCTTCTGCATAAAAGGGAAATACATGTATTCTCCATGGTGGGATAAAATACCCTGCCAAAAAGAGTGGCCAATTACTATTTAACAGGATTAAATGATAAGACTTAGATAACTTATTTTTCTTCCAAGCCATTCAACTGCCTTTGCATTTTGCCCTGCATTACACTTATTCTTCCTGACTTTCTGTTTAGCCAAAAATATGGGATGAGTTTTTAGGAAGTCAAAACAAACTGGTAAAATAAACTTAGAATTCAGGAACATGTTCTTAGGGTGGTATTGTTTTTAAACAACACTGTAGCAGGTTATCTTGAGTTCTCTAGACCTAGTTTATGTCAGATGGTTCTTAAGTATATGGCCCAGCCATAAACATGTAAAAGTCTCCTTACCAAATCTGTAATTTAAGATGATATAAATATTCCAACTTGCTATGCTGTGCGCTCAGAATGAGAGAGAATTAATTTTTACCTTAACTGGTAATCTGTTATGAGGATTTGAGAATTCTTATTATTATAATCTTATTATATTTACTTTGTATAACACACAAAATACTAGATATAGTATTATTGCCAATATGTTCACTGAGACTGGCTATACAGGTAGCTCTCGACTTATGACCAAAACGTTGCGGTCTGAACTTGATTTTACAACCATTTTTATGATGGTTGTTGTGAATCACCATGGTTTTTAAGCAAATCTGTGGTTGTTGAACAAACACCGTGGTTGTAAGCAGTGGTGAAATCCAATTTTTTTTTACTACCGGTTCTGTGGGCATGGCTTGGTGGGCGTGGTGTGGCGTGGCTTGGTGGGCGTGGTTTGTTAGGTGTGGCAGGGGAAGGATACTGCAAAATCTCCATTCCCTCCCCACTCCTGGGGCCAGCCAGAGGTGGTATTTGCCAGTTCTCCGAACTACTCAAAATTTCCGCTACCGGTTCTCCAGAACCTGTCAGAACCTGCTGGATTTCACTCCTGGTTGTAAGTGCGAACCCATTTTTCTGAATGGGTCTTTTTTGTTGGAAACCAGCAAAAAAGGTCACAAATCGTGATCACATGATCACAGTCAGTTGTAAATACAAACACCCAAATTGTGATCACATGACTATGGGGGTGGTACAACAGCCAGAAGTCACAGGACTGGATTTTTTTCAATACCATTTTAAGTTTGTACAGTCGCTAAACAAATGGTCACAAGTCAAGGACTACCTGTATATTCATTCCTGTTTTGAATTGTATCTAGAAATAGATTTGCCTCCTAAACAGGCTATAATTGGAAGGCATGTGTTAGAAATCTATTTTCTGTGTAATTAGGTGCATTCTGTATAGTTTATTATCACCATGATTGTAACGTACACGATTTTCTGCAAACTCTTATTTTCCTCATAGATCAATTTGACCTTGTTGTACATCACTGAATTTTAGATATTTGAAATAGATGTATATAACTAAAGCCCAAATAATCCATACAGTAGTAGTTGCTGTGTCTCTGCACATCACAATATATGGCTTACAGATTTTTTTTTTTCCAGATAATGCTTTGTAAACTAATGGCATGATGTTGGCTTACATATTAGAGAGCTTCTCAAGGTCCCATTTGCATCATAAGATTACTCCAGTTCCATTCAAACATTCATTCGTCTTTTTCTCTCTACCTACCTTGATAACATCTTTAAGCCGCCACATCTAGATGCACCAGCACTAGTCTGCTAGTGCTTTAAGTCCAGCACTTCAGATACTACAGGTAGTCCTCGACTTACAACAGTTCATTTAGTGAACGTTCAAAGTTACAACAGCACTGAGAAATGCGACTGATGACCGGTTTTTCACAGTTGCAACCTTTGCAGCATCCCCATGGTCATGTGATCAAAGTTCAGATGCTTGGCAACTGGTTCGTATTTATGACTGTTGCTGTGTCCCAAGGTCACGTCATCACCTTTTGCGACCTTCTAACAAGCAAAGACAATGGGGAAGACAGATTCACTTAACAACCGGGTTACTAGCTTATCAACTGCAGGGATTCACTTAACAACTGTGGTGAGAAAGCTCGTAAAATGGGGTAAAACTCACTTAACAAATGTTCCACTTAACAACAGAAATTTTGGGCTCAATTGTGGTCATAAGTTGAGGACTATTTTTGTTAGGTAAACTGGAAGCTTAAAGATCTGTGCAAGCATTTAAGAGCTTCATGTGTCTTTATTTTGCAATTATATTCTCTGTGAATTCAAAACCTATTTAGGTGGCTGTTTTAAATAGTCTCTTCTTAGTACTCATTTAAATCTATTTGTCTATTTGAAATCTTATCTACTACTTTGGTAGATTTATTCCTTGCCTTATTATCTCCCCCAGCCTTGTCTTATAAAGATCATTTTGCAGACGCATAAGATTTCATTGCCTCATTATTCTCTTCCTCTTAAATGTCTTTAAATGTATATTAAACAAATGCTTCTCGTTGATCTTTAGGTAATTTCCTATTAAATTCTATTTAGTATGCAATTTAAACATTATTTGTATTCCCCCCCCCCTTTCCTTCTTTCCTCCTATGTCTGATTTTCAAATGAGATTTTAGCTGAAAGGCTTACACTTCATGGCTGTAGTTAATATCTGTTCTTAATTATCTTATGAAAAACTTTATCCCCAAAGGTTTCAGTCTTTAGATGCTATGGCTTATAACCAACAAACAAATAAACAAATGCTACCAAACTTCATCCCAATGATCTTAAATAAATGTTTTGATAAATAACATATGACCTATATTCCATTGTCTTGTAGTACCATCAGATTGAGTTTTGGAGTTCTTGCTTCCGAGCCGTTGCCTGCAGGATAAGAAACCATCCAATATAATATATAATGGTTAAATAGACTTGTTCACTTTAGGAACAAATATTGCCTTATTTCCTGAAGTAGGCAATTCAGCCCTTGAAATTCATGATACACAAGGACAGTTTCCCCCCGAATGCTATCACTCTGCTTAACAACTAATTCTCACAACACTGTCAAATAATTTACTAAGACTGTATTACTATTATTCTTCTCTTCCTTACTAGTATCTACAGTATCTCTTCCCACTTATTACTATAACCATGTTGCTTGTATCTTTCAATTTATATTGTTTTTATTTGTTTCCTAGTACGAATTGATAGCTTACTATCAGATTGACTATCACTAAGTGTTGTATCTTTTTATTCTTGATGAATGTATTTTATTCTCCTTATGTACACTGAGAGCATATACACCAACGACAAATTCCTTGTGTGTCCAATCACACTTGGCCAATAAAGAATTCTATTCGATTCTAAAAAATATTACATAAAGGCGATGTTTTGAGATTCAGTTGTAAGTTCTCACTTTGCTAAGTGCATCTGTCTTTGTCTTGTATGCTGTACAAACGTAAGATAACTATACTTTTGGAATTTATGCCTAGACAAAAATACTGTAGGTGTTTTGCTTTGTTTTTTTTTTTTAAATATTTGCATTAAATATACACTTAATCATGTCTCAAAACCTACTACAGAAGTTGTCAGTGTCTGTTTGACCTTGTCTGCTATCAGATGGTAAGGAAGATCAGGCCTGGTTGGAACTTGGATGGATGATCTCCACATAATTTGTTGTAAGCACTGCAGAGTTGTTTAAGATAGGTGGCCATAAAATCTTTTAAATAATACTACCACTGGAAGCTACACTGAAAAAAAATATATCCCCGTTGCTGCAAAAATAGTACATCTGTCTCAACTCCAATGACTACTCAAGGCAAAATATGTAAGTTCTACCTCTCCCATTGCACAGCAAATGTTTTGATTTAAATAATTTTAATTAAATGAGGATTTTACAAAGATTTTAAAAACTATGGAAGTATATAAGAAGAAATAGAAATCGATTATAAAAGGGTAAAAGAAAAAGTCAAGACTAACAAAAAATATGCAAGAAAAGGAAAGGTATCTAAAGAAATGACGTCAAATCTTCTTTGTAGTAATTGCAAACATATACAGGTAGTCCTCAACTTATGAACTGAGCCCAAAATTTCATAGCTAAGCAAAACAGTTGATAAGTGAGCTTGGCCCATTTTATGACCCTTCTTGCCACAGTTAACTGAATCACTGCAATTGTTAAGTTAGTAACACAATTGTTAAGCAAATCTGGCTTCCCCATTCACCCTTCTTTGTCAGAACGTTGCAAAAGTTGATCACGTACCCAAGGAAACTGCGATTATCATAAATATATGCCCCGTTTCCCCCAAAATAAGACATCCCCTGATAAGAAGCCCAATCGGGCTTTTGAGTGCATGGCAATAAGGCCAAGCGCTTATTTCAGGGTTCAAAAAAATATAAGACAGGGTCTTATTTTTGGGGAAACACGGTGTCAGTTAGCAAGCGTCCAAATTTTGATCATGTGACCCACAAGGATGCTGCAATGGTTGTGTGAAAAATGGTCATAAGCCACTTTTCCCCCCAGTGCTGTTGTACCTTCAAAAAGTCACTAAGTGAATAGTTGTAAGTCAAGGACTACCTGTACTACTGTATCTTCCCAGATTACATATTATAGTTCATTTCTTCCCAGGAACAAACCATTTTAATCAATAAACCCCAAAACCAGCAGTTCATTTTTATCCATTTTCAGCAAAAATTCTATAAAGGTTTCCAGTCTTTTTCATAGCAAACTCGTGCAAATGATCTGAAGCTTGGAAAAAGAATTGTAACTGATAAACTGCATGTGATTTCCCGTGAATGAGTTTTTATTCATTTTGGGACGGTGCTTGAGTTATTTTCTTGATGCAACAATCTCAAGAAACTGAAGTAACGGAGCCCAAATCATTGACTTATCCTTTTTGTGCACTAAATGATTTTCAGTGAGCATGAATTAATTGTGGTTCTGTCCCAGAGCTAATGTTCAAAAGTGTCATCCAATTAAGAAGTAGAAAAAGGTAAATTGTAAATTGTGAAGCCTAACTACAAGAATTATGTGATCAATTTCTGTTCATACCTGGAAGGAATTAAGAGATGAACAAGTGTTTTAATTTCTCTATCCTTGGTGAGAGCTGAGAGATTAGCTCTGCTTGTTCTAGTGAGGAGCAAATTATATTTGAGTTGCTCTCAATATAGCGGGGGATTTTTTTTTATTAACTCTCCTTGTTCTGCTTTTTTTTTAAAAAAAAAATCTGAAGGCAGATTCTTCAGTGGTTACTCAAGCTTACCCAATCTTTTCAGAACCACCATTCATCTCCCTGATGCTAGACTGTGTGTCGAGGACATTTTAACTCCAATTACAGTGGTGGGATAGTAGTAAAGAGTTGAATTATTTTTATTATCTTCTAAACTAGTTGACAGCTCTGCTTTTCCAGTTTAATTGGATAGTGTTCCAGAAAATCTGACAATGGCATGGGTGAATCTAACTACTATATTTTATCACCTGTTCACTTTTTCCCCCCTTTCTAATTTTTTAAAAATGTCCCTTTCTCTCTTAAGTATCAACAATGGATGGTAGATTAGAGGAAAAATAAGTAGGAAGGTATATACACCTGGGATTTTTATTTATGTTTACTATTGACCATTACTATAATCAGTGAACTGTGGAATTGTTTTTCCCAAATCCTTCAATGAAATTAAATCCATTTTAATTGCAATGATTATTTTTAATTAATTCAGGTTGCGGCTAGTACTAAATAAATCAGTTTTTGATGTTTAGAATGCTTTTCTGAGATAACAATTTTTTAAACAACCCCCACTTCTATATAGTCCTCGATTTACAACAGTTCATTTATTGACCGTTTGAAGTTACAATGGCACTGAAAAAGTTAACTTATGACCGTTTTTTACTCTTATGACTGTTGCAGTATCCCCCTGGTCATGTGATTTACATTCAGATGCTTGGCAACTGGTTCATATTTATGACAGTTGCAGTGTCCTGGGGTCATGGGATCCCCCTTTTGCAACTTTCTGACAAGCAAAGTCAATGTGGAAGCCAGATTCACTTAACAACTGTGGCAAGAAAAGTCATAACATGGGGCAAAACTCACTTAACAAATTTCTCACTTAACAACATACTGTATTTTTCGGAGTATAAGACGCTCCGGAGTATAAGAGGCACATTAGTTTTTGGGGAGGAAAACAAGAAAAAAAAATTCTGCCTCTGCCTACCAGCATCCATCGGTATTCATCTGGCTAGCGTCCTTGCAGCAAACAGCAAACAGCCTGGTCAGCTTCAGCACCTGAATCAGCAGCCTGATTCAGCATGAGCAGCTGATTGACAGTTGGATCGGCCTCCCAGAATACTGCCAATCAGCTGTTCCAGGCTGCGGGGATCGCCACAGCTCATCGCCGCCTCCGCACATCGCATTTTTGGCCTCTGCATGCTCTGTTTTAGACCCGTTCCAGGCTGCTGGGATTGCCACAGCACATCGCTGCCGATCGCCACCTCCGTGCGTCGTGTTTTTGGCCGGTTCCAGGCAGCGGGGATCGGTGGTGGCAGTGATCCCTGCTGCCTGGAACCGGCCAAAACGCGATATGCAGAGGCCAAAAATGACGCGCAGAGGCCGAAAACATGATGTGTGGAGGCAGCGATCGGCGACGATGTGCTATGGCAATCCCCGCAGCCTGGAACGGGTCTAAAATGGGGCATATGGAGGCCAAAAACACGATGCGCGGAGGCCAAAAACGCGATGTGCGGAAGCGGCGATTGGCGGCAATGTATGTGGTGATCCCCGCAGCCTGGAACAAATGGAGCGTACAGAGGCTGAAAATGTGACGCACGGAGGCCGAAAATGGCTGAAGGGTGGGGGCCGGCAGGTGGGCGGGGCTTCGACAACATTCACTATATAAGGCGCACAAACATTTCCACCCACTTTTGGGGGGGGAATGCGTCTTATACTCCAAAAAATACGGTAAATTTTGGGCTCAATTATGGTCATAAGTCAAGGACTACCTCTATTCAAATGCAACTTCGCATTACATGGGTGGAAATATAGTTTTATATGGATGGGCTCATGCTCTCAGGCATATATGAGAAACGTATCACTTTATTTTGCCCTTTATAAAGTGCATATATCTCCTATTAGTGGAAAACAAAAGAGATCAAGTAGGCAGTTTTTAATATAACAAAAGCTAAAATATATTAAGTTGTTATGCTACACAAGAAAAATCAATTAAGGACAAATGAGGTAGGATTAATTCGTGGTGGGAGAATATGTATTCTCCAAGAATGTAGTCCCATAAATGACACAAAATCCTCCTGCTGAATAGTCAATAGCAGATGACAAAAAAAAGTTAATCATAGGAAGGCAGCATTTTATTAGGATTTGGATTACAGATGTGAAGACCTATATTAAAACCTATATGACTCAATGTGTGTGAGTTAGGTGGATATAGAAATTTGTTTAATAAATAAATAAAGGCCTAACTAACAGGAATGGAAGTTCCTCTGAACTTCATAGAAGTTTAGAATTAACTTCATTATCATTTTTCCAATTGTAAGCTCACTGATATTACGCCTCTTTACTTGCTGGTCTTGGAAGGTATTCTGTACTTTCTTTAATTTTTTGATTGAACTAGCTTGGCCCTGAAATTGTTCTGAGATTGTGTCATGGTAGCTCCTGCATCACAGCCAAAGTAAATATGAGATGCAGAAAATGATGAGAACTTTTCTGAAGTTCCTTACAATTATTTTCTGGTTATGTAAAGGAGATACCAGTGAACGGGGCATGCTTCAACTGGAGAAAAAACATGGTTTTGAACTCTTTTTATGACATAGTATGTGAGAATATTCATGACTGGGAGAGCCAATGGTAACAAGGTCAGCCAATGAATAGGCATAGCAACTAAGTCAGCCAATGGGAGCTAAACACATCTGAGTCTGTGCAGAGAATCGAAACTGAAGCTAGAAGGCTCAGTCCACTCTGTACTCTCTGTCCACTCTGAACTGCTGAAATGAAACTAACTGTTCTCTCCTGCCTGTAACTGCTATTATGTTGAAGAAGAATCTATAATGGTATAATAAATACTCATCTGTTATTCTTGTATATAAAGAAGTTTCTTATTTAAATGAATCCTGCTGCATCAGTCTGCCTGTGTGTGCTTTCTGGATTTAATTTTCTGCAACAAACTCTGATATAGTATGCTTGGACATTATGCAGTGTTTTCTCTTGTCCTCATTTACTGCTGATTTCATGTGAGCAACATCTTCCCATTGCGAGGTCTCTTAATATGAACTGTTAGGAAGATTATTTAATGTAGATACAATGTTCATATATATTCTTTAATTCATATGGTTTTACTCATTTAATCTTTGTATCAACTTTAAGTGACCTATTTATTATTGAACTGCTATATCATTTGCTGGGTAAGTTTATTTTTATGATGAGTGCTACATTATTTAACTTATTTTGAATACCTTTCTGAAAATTACAGCAAAACCAAGCTGGTGCTTGAAGCCTTGAAATGGGACTGTTACAAGCCTCTTCCTTGACATTTGATCCGGGACAAGGAAAACTTCTTCTGGGTTTGCCACTTAAGCTACTACGTCACTCTAGCAACAATCCTAGTTGGAGAGCTGCACACATGCACAGTCCTTTAAAACAGCCTGTCAAGAAGACCCAATACAGTGGTACCTTGGTACTCATCGTTAATTGTTTCTGGGAGGCATGATGAATACCATAAACAATGAGTATTTTTCCCACAAGGAATAATGTAGTAAGTCACAAGGCAGCTGACACTGACAGGTTCTAGCTTGTGCATTGAGTACCAAACAAACAATGAGTATTGGGACAACATTTGTATGTCAAAATGCGTTAAGTACCAGTTTCAATGAGTTTCAAAGCAGTTGAGTACCACTGTTCTTGGACATTTCAAGGGTCATATTTAGAGAGGGGGCTCCAAGAAATAACCCTACAAATGTATTTGCATAGACCTAGTATAGAATGAAAAGTCACTTTGCGGTACCGGTTAAGGTACCAGGCTGTAAACTAGGAGACTGTGGGTTCTAGTTTGCCTTAAGCACAAAGCCAGCTGGGTGATCTTTGGTCAGTTGATCTCTCTCAAATCTAGGAAGCAGGCAAAGGCAAGCCATTTCTGAAATCTTGCCAAGAAAAGTTCAATCACCAGGAGTAAAAAAAAAAAGTATACAATGAATTGATGGTAGGTGGCAGTGGTGAAATCCAGCAGGTTCTGACAGGTTCTGGAGAACCGGTAGCAGAAATTTTGAATAGTTCGGAGAACCGGTAGCAGAAATTTTGAGTAGTTCGGAGAACCGGCAAATACCTCCTCTGGCTGGCCCCAGAGTGGGGTGGGAATGGAGATTTTGCAATATCCTTCCCCCAGGAGTGGGGAGAGAATGGGGATTTTGCAGTATCCTTCTCCTGGAGTGGGGTGGGAATGGAGATTTTGCAGTATCCTTCCCCCAGGAGTGGGGAGAGAATGGGGATTTTGCAGTATCCTTCCCCTGGAGTGGGGTGGGAATGGAGATTTTGCAGTATCCTTCCCCTGCCACGCCCACCAAGCCACACCCACCAAGTCACACCACGCCCACCAAGCCACGCCCACAGAACCGGTAGTAAAAAAAAATGGATTTCACCACTGGTAGGTGGCCATAATTATTATGTCTCTTTTTAAATAGGGACAGCTGTCCCTGAAGAAATGACTGGGATAAAAAAAAGCAGGGATGGTGGTAACAATCGTTTTCTTTTTGCAGCATCCCTGTTTCAAACTCTCTTAGGTGAACTACTGGGGTGGGGAGACTTGAAAAAGAAAAGGGATCACACCTCATCCTTCTGAAAGAGATAATTTCTCTGCAAAAAGGTTTTTATGTCCTATTTAAAAGGGTATATGAACAATGTTACACTTTCCTAGTCTTATCTGTTTGTGTTTTTTAAATGAACTGATGCAGGTGTTCTTCACAGTTCTCTGCATTCTATAAATTCTGTAAAATAATTCTGTACCATTCACACGCGTATAAAAATCAGGATGGCATAACTGTCTTAAGTCAGAGAATTCTAAAAATATTCTTGCAAGTTTAATTTAGTTTGAAAGTCCATAGGATCAAAATTAGAAAGTATGTCTTATTGAGAAGGAGACACAAGTGGACCTTTGCTAGGAACCACTTAGAAGTTTAGGGAGGCAACTCAAAGTAACACTGACATCAGTAAGAAGCTACAGAGTTGGAACAAACTTCCCTAACTTTGGAGATCTATACAGGCAGTCCTCGATTTATGACCACATTTGAGCCCAAAATTTCTGTCGCTAAGCAAGACAGTTTTTAAGTGAGTTTTACCCCATTTTACAATCTTTCTTACTTTTATTTGGAGCTGAACAAATCATCCTGATTTAGAAAATAAATGTAAGCTGGTCATGGTGTCTCCTCTGCCAGGTTGGTATACTGGTCTATGATTATAAGACTTGATTTGAACCCCAGGGTGATGATTAAAAGATGATTAAATCATTCGGCTATTGTACTCTTATCTCCATAATACATTGTTCATACTGCATTTTAAAATATCTACCTGGAAGCTCCCAAATGTGATTTAAGGAATTTACTTCTTGGTACTTGTTGGGTTTTTAAACTCTAGTTTTGATTGCTTTATTATATTTTTGTTAAATTGCATTGGGTTTTATTGTGTGCCGAGTGTCCTTCCTGTAATTGGGGCCAACAAATTATAAGGATGGTAGCCTGTTTCTCTTTTGCACTTCAATTAATGTTTACTCATGCCTAAAGAGACATGTTTAGCTTCACCTGTGGTCACTTTGAAGTTACCTAAACGAGCTAAAAGTACATGCAGATGGAAAACTCTCTTCCAATCCAATACTGCTCCCCAAACAGTTTCAAGTGGAATTGCAGAGGTTCTCCCTCCAGTCAGTTTCAAAATGCTGAGAAGCAAACAGGGCTCCTTCTATCTAACCAATCAGAGTGCAGAAAAGAGCCTTGACCCAGGCCATGCCTCCAAGCACATGGTTGGCTGCTGGGTTGCGGGAATGGAGGTGGCTGCCAAACTGCCCTGCAGGACCCGACCCCCTTTAAGGCACGCAGTTCAAAAAGCTTTATCCATATAAGATAATCAATTTGATGGCTTGTATCCATGATGGTGAATGTGTGTATACAAGTCCCTGCAGTTTTCATTGCCTGCTTCTTAGGGCCGGGAGACAGTGACTGGCCCAAGTTCCCCCAGCTGACTTCGTGCCTCAGGCGGGACTAGAACTCACAGTTTCCCAGTTTCTAGCCTGTTGAGTTCATCAATGTACCAAACTGGCTCCCCAAACATAGGAATTGCTCTATAGTAAATGCTGGGAAAGGGGTCGAGAAAGGAAGCCTAAGAGATGGAGGTTGAGCGGTAAAAGGACTCATCATTCTGGAAAGCGTTGTCTCCTTTGAATATGTTTTGAGCTACAGCACAGCGCATTTAGCATAATATTGAAAGAGGAAGAGGAACCTTTCTTCACCTCTGAAGAGGAGGAGGTGGGTTTATGAGCCTTTGTGCGTATGTCACAGATTTTCAATCTAGTAATGTTTCAATTATTCTTAGCTCAATAGCAAGTGGACACATTTGGACTGTTGCCTGATATTATAGCAGGTGTAGGTACCGATCTTGACAAAGTAAGCTGAACAGCAAGACCACTTGATTGTGGCTGGCAGTGGCTGGATTTGCTGAGGATGTTAAACTGAGATAGATTTCATTTTCTGCTCAGTATGAACTCAGTTATTCAAATAAACCACTGTTAAGCAAATTGTGGGCTTACCACAAGTCACCAAATAACCGAAGGCTAAGTTTATCCATATAAGATAATCAATTTGTTGGTGTAGGAAGCCCCCCTCCCCAGATTAAAATATTCTTTATTCTTAATATTAAAAGAGGCAGGATAGAATATTTCCCCAAAGGACAAATGGAGAAATATGTTCTTAAAGGCAGAAAGCAGCCCCAGTCTTCCTGCCATAGTAAAACAGCCTCAAGCAGAAGAGACTGGTCTTTTGAAATGGAGATTTTTTTTTATCCATTCAGGAAGAGTGAACCAATCTATTCATAAACAAAATGCACAGAAGGTTGGAACTGATGGGATTAAAACTTACATTCCCCCACCCAGAGTCTAAGGACAGGACATGACCTTTAGGACATAATAGGGTTAACCCACCACCATTGAAATAGTAAAAGACACATGGCTCACTAAATTGCACAACCCCATGGAGCATCTCAATCACCAAACCCTAGAACCCTATAAAAATACATCTACTCATTCAGCCATTTTGTCAGCCATCCCACAAACATGCTGCTGTCACTGAAGTTTCTAGAAACCAAATAAGCAGAGACCTTCCTTCCTTGTAGCCAGCCTCCATTGATTTTTTTTTTTAGTTCTCCCAGCTTGGAACCAGACTGGATTTTTCTTCCCACAATGGCTTGTATCCATGATGGTGAGTTTAAGAGGATTGAGTTGAACGTAACTTCTTATAACTTCATGGATTTATCCATGCCATTTTTTGGCCACAGAAATGACTTATCTTTTTCTAGAATGTTCTTCAGATTCCCAGTCTAGTCAGCATCCTTGTATTCCATGGTAGTCTTCTGTCTAGTTACTAACCATGACTGACCCTGCTTAGTTTCCAAGTCTAGGAGACATTTTGAGGCTTAAGGGAAACCAAATTAGTATTGTGCATAAATAAACTCTACAGAATCTTGCCTTCCTCTTATCATCCTCAGCCTTGTGGAGCCTTATTATTTTTTTATCTGTACTAGAAGTATGAAGATGATTGCCAACAAAGTCTACTAACTTATTTACAAAATAATCTTCTCTCAGCACTAATGCAAAACACTATTGTAACTTTTTTATGCTTTCCATGTGGTCTTCTGGGGGTAAACTACTGGTTTCCACAAACATTTCTTAGAGACAGAAATCAGTTCAACCAGCATGCTTAGAATCAATGGGGAAATGCCGGCTTTTGGGCATTCAAAGGTTTGTTGTAATATGTGTTAAGATAAGGCATAATTCATTTCAAGGACTATCTTATCCCTTTGACATGAGAGATAGACAGACAGATAGATAAACTACCAACTGAAAGTACTTATTTATTTTTATATTTTTTTATTCCCATAATCATCCTGCCTCAACATTGGATATTGGGAATTTTAGGAGGAATCCTAACATCAATATCCTAACATCAATATCCAATTATAATTCTAGGAGATATCTAACCCTTTAATAATGTTAATAAGTAGGTTTTCTTCCTATTTATTTTTTCTGTACAGGCTAGTGGGACAATTCTCCCCTGATAGGTGCACTGGGACCCCTAATTTTGCAAAAGTTTTCAGTCTCATAAAAATGTTACTAAAAATATCATGCAGCAGAGCTCATGCTTTTTAATCATGTTATAGCAATAGCAATAGCACTTAGACTTATATACCGCTTTACAGTGCTTTACAGCACTCTCTAAGCGGTTCACAGAGTCAGCATATTGCCCCCAACAATCTGGGTCCTCATTTTACCCACCTCGGAAGGATGGAAGGCTGAGTCAACCTTGAGCCGGTGAGATTTGAACCGCTGAACTGCTGAACAGTCAGCTGAAGTAGCCTGCAGTACTGCACTCTAACCACTGCGCCACCTCGGCTCTATGTTCTAACTGTTTCAACTGTGTTGCATGGTTCCAACCAGGTCCAGCGTTCGAGCGGGAACAAGCTCAAACGCTATTGGCTGGTCTATCTGACAGCTCCCTCTAAAAGGGCAAGCTGTCAGACTGCCCTTTGCTGGTTGCTTACACAAGAGCTGAAATAAAGAGCTGCTTGGGAAGTCCG
>QLTV01002820.1:775167-795379 GCA_003457575.1 Thermophis baileyi
CCTCCTTCTTTTCCTCCTTCCTCCCTCCCTTCCTTCCTCCCTCCCTCCCTTCCTTCCTTCCTACAAAAAATTAGGAATGGCATCTATTGTGAATTAGAAATAATAAATATTCCATAAGGTGAGGCATATCTATGTTGATTTCAGTCCAAAATTTATGATGTTCTTAAAAATATTGGTTGGTTTTTCAGAAAAACCACCTGTAATAATCACATTTTTATGTATGTGTCTCTCCCAATTATATATTTAATTTTTTAGAACCTAAAATTTGTCCTTATACAGTATGTGTTGCATGTATCATTCCCAATAACTTTATTAGGAATTATACATGTGGAGAATATATATGTGGAGAAATCAGTTGGGTTCATACATGAATGCTCATCATTTAATCTATCAGCACTGGTTGAAGCTAAGCTCACTTTCATTTAAAAAAATGGATACCAAAACCATTGGATCCGTGAGGGCTGTTTCCTACATAACAGTCAACACTTGATGATCCATGCTATGGTAACAGCCATAAACCAGTAGAACACATGTTTTTGTGTACACCAAAGATTATTGGTCCAACCTTTATTGGTTCCCATCCGCAGTCTGAAACAGCCGCCCCACACTAATAGTAGGATCACCTGCATTACAGCTTCTGAAAGTTAAAATCATCTGAGACAGAAGCTGGAAGTGCTACTCAGGACAATGCTAAGTGCTTGGGGGATTTAGGAAACAAAGCAAGATACTGGCTGAATTAGACACAGAGTACATTTAAGAAGAAAAGGAAAAAGATGACATTGCTATGGCTTAGTGCCTAAGGCAATTGTTCGGGAACATTTCATGCTTACCTTGTGGCTGATTACTCTTGAGTGCTGCCAAGGTCAGTGAAACCTTGGGTTATTTGTCATATGAATGCCAGTTGCATCAATTAATGACCCCAAATGCTGTAAGCCAAGCTTGCTCAGTTTTAAAAAGCATAGTGCATGCAGATATTACTCGTCATAATTGAGAACTACCAAAAAACAAAAAACAAAAAAAAAACCAACCCACAAGAAAATCCACCCCAAACTCCATGCACCTCTTAATCTCTTTGTAATAAACACATACCAGACTTCAATCTCTTACTTAAATGGCTATTCTAAGATGGGGCTCTTCCTTACTTGACTCTAACCACAGCATGAACATGCCTCAGTGGCCACTTTCTCCAGCATTGGCCATTGCCTTTTAATGTTGCCTTCATCACTTCCCCAGCCCATAGCTGAGGTTGTCCTGACCTTCCAATGTCAAAGGAGCATCTTCTCTATTCTCTCGATATAATTTTTGCCAGGGGGATCATTTGGCTGGTCTCATAGACAATATGGTTGCTGCCCTTGCCAGGAATTGGAGTCACATACTGGTCAATTCAAGATAATGTGGACATGTCCCACCCTCTGGTAAGCCCTTGAGGGCTATTTTGGCATGGGCTGTAGGAGAGGTCCAACATCTGGCTTTCTCAGAGCCATCTGTCCACAAAGTGTCTTCCTGATGCTTCTCATCATACTGTCTGGTCTTATATGAGCACCTTACAGATGCAAGGTAACTCTTTTAATACCTGGAAAAGTGCTTACTGTATATTCTTTTATAAGCACAGGTTCAGTGCTCCTTTGAAAGAGCACTAATCCTGTGCTACCCAGAGGATTACTTTAAACCAGGAAACAGAAACAGGCTCTGGGAGCTATGTGTACAGTAGTTAGTTCTGCTTCTTCTTCCAAGTAAGCGTCATTTGTCAATCTTATTGACAAAAGAAGAGGGCAGGAAGGAGAACGATACAGGTTAAGCTGGCATAATTTTCTGCCGCACACAAAGTGCTGGATGGCACATGAGGAATTAGAAATATAATGCAAACATAACTTCATACCCACAGAAATAACAATTGCTAAATAGCAACGAAAGTGTCGTTTTATTGGCACATTAACGACACACACAGATTGAGAGAGAGAGAGAGAAAAAAAAAATAGTCCTCTCATCTGTCTTCTGCCTAGAAAAAAACAAACTGGACTGAAAGTCAGCAGTTCATAATGAGTCACAAAACAGGGAACCAAGGGCTTTAATAAAACATAATTTCAGATGGGTTCTCTTAGGTTTGTGAAGAGGCTGTTTGCAGTTTTCCCATCCCATGCCATACATATGAGTTGGACTACAACCCCAATAATTCCCAGCCACCTCACCAACAGGCATGGCAGCTGGGGGGTGGGGGTAGTGGTAGTTACAGTTCAAAGTATTTGGATGGTTCTGGGTTGAGAAAACTGAGTTGTTGCATCAAAAGCTTCCTTTTCTTTTCATTTCGATATGGCTGTATAGTTAGCCTACTTTGAGAACTGATGCATAGGCTTTTAATATAGATTTATTTTTTACATCGATTCCAGTACAGTAACATATTATTATGTAATAGCAGAGGAGAACTACTCTACTAAGGTTGCTTTGCCAGGCTGAGGCATTTGTTTTAATCTCCTGTTAAAAAGCAGATTTCCTTGTCCAGCTTTTCATTTATAAACATGCAAGGAATGTCTTTTTCTCCTAGTATTAAGTGAAATAAAAAAAAATCTTTCATAGTCAAGTTTATTTACTGTTTAGCATATAATCTTTAGAACTGCATTCATGGGAAGGGTTATTGGGTGGGAGAGAAAAAAAAAGCTCAGAAGTGATATCTAAGTCTAGGATAGCTTTGGATACTGATATATTCTCAAGCTTAGTATTTTGGGCAGATGGGGCTATGTGTCATCCATAGACAAACTGGATTTCCCCTCTCCCATTATTTTCTTCCATTCTGAAATCATAGGGAATATCTAGATTATGTTCTTAACAGTTCCAGCCCTTTGCTGATGCTGGCTGGACTCTGTGGCTGGAGAACATTTTGTCTGGATTCAAACAGTATGGGAGCAACTCATCAAGTGGACTGTAGGCAACCACAATCTGTGCTTATTTTCCTTCCTTTTGTGTCCTTCTAGTGTTTCATGCTTAGAGGTAATAAATAGCCTTGCTCACGGTCATTCATGCTTTGATCACCTCGCAGCTGGATTACTGCAATGTTCTCTTCAAGGGACTGCACTTGAAGACCACCCAGAAACTTCAACTGACCCAGAATGCAGGAGTGTGGGCACAATACTTGTCTCCCTAGATTTGCCCATGTTATACTTCTGTTGTGTGAACTGCACTGGCTTCCAGTTTCTTTCAGGGTACAATTCAATCTGCTGGTCATCACTTTTAAAGCCCTATGTGGTACAGGGGCAGGATATTTTCAAGACATCTACCTTAAATGTTGCAATCTGATGGGAGCTAGGAAGCATGCTTTTTTTGTGGTAGTCTCTGTCCTAAGGCTCCCTGAGGTCCAGCAGGTCTCACCCTTTTAGCCTTCCACAAAGCACTGAAGACCTGGCTTTCCCCCCAAAGCGCTGGGAGAAGACTAGGTAATTGCATGTTAGAGCTTTGATGTGGTGCCAGATTTTTTGTTGTTTTAAATATTTTAATCAGTTTGGTTGTATAGTTTTAGTGTGATTTTATGTGTCTTTTGGTTTTTGACTGAGAGTTGTCCAGAGTTGGTTGAAAGATAATATGATTAAATACCATGTTTCCCCAAAAATACGACCTACCCCGAAAGAAAGTCCTAGCATGATTTTTGCACATATGCCCAATATAAGCCCCACCCCCAAAATAAGTCCTAATTAAGACCCCGCCCACTCCAGGTTGCACAGGTAAAAATTAAGCTAGGGTGGGGATGGGGGGTGGAGCTGCCCTACTACTTATCTTCAGACAGTTGCAGCCAGGCCTCGCACACCCTGACACCTGCCTTGCCAGCCCATTTCTTCTGCAGCCAGCAAGGCTTTCCTGAAGGCCTCTGCAGCCCATAACAGAGCTTCGGATTGATCCAGAGCTCTGTTAACGGCTGCAGAGGCCTTCAGGAAAGCCTTGCCGGCTGCAGAAGTTCCTGAAGGCCTCTGACAGCGAAAAGGAGGCCGGGGGTGATGCGTGCAAGTGAGGTGAGTCAGTGGACGACATCCCCCCAAAAATAAGACCTGGTGCCTTTTTTGGTGGCAAAAAAATAAATAAGATAGGGTCTTATTTTCGGGGAAACACGGGTAAGTAAGTAAGTAAGTACCGTAAGTAAGTAAGTAAGTAAGTAAATAAATGCCAATTGCATTTATTCCCGTGGGCAGGACTTAACTATATATAGTTCTCTCTCTCTCTCTCTCTCTCTGTATGCATGTGTCCATATAAAAACATATATAAACATAAAGTTATATTAAATTTATCTATATAAATGCATCTATATTCAGGCACAACAAAAAGCTTTAAAATAAAAATTTCTTTGTTGCTTTTTTTGCCTTTAATCTCTGTTGTGACTGCTATTATAAGAGTCTCTCAGTAGTATAATAATTATAATATTTACCTAATATGCAGAGAATCAGTGGTTTAAAACCTAGCAGCGTTATTATTTTTAATTACTATTTTTTCCATGAGCTACCAAATTTGTTGCTCCCCTCCCCCCACAGGTTCAACAACATAACTTGTTTCATTGTTTTTCGATCACTTGAGATAGAAGGATTTCATGGCTGTTTCTAAACAGCCCAAATATTAGGTCAAAGGAAAATAACAGCTGTTTCAGCATTTCAGTAGTATACTGGTTAACTTATTATTACTTTTCTGAGTTCAGAGGGCAGAGCTCAGGCGAAGAAAAATAGTACCAGGAGTAATAATATCAGCAGATATGAAGCTCAAATTCTATTTGAGATTCTTCTATAGGCAGAATCTCCAATATCAATTGAATCAGAAATACTCATCCATGGGCACCGTCCATGGGCACCCTTGCCTGTGATGTTCTGATGAGGTTAAGAGCTATACAGGCCATAGTGTATTCTACCAGATGGGTCACCCATGCCAGACAGGTCCTAGTGGAAAAGCCAGACTAAGTGTATCCATCAACTCATTTACTATGGTGAGAATAACAGAATAACAGAGTAGCAGAATTGGAAGGGACCTTGAAGTCTTCTAGTCTAACCCCCTGCTCAGGCAGGAAACCCTATACCATTTCAGACAAATGCTTGTCCAGTTTCCTCTTAAAAAACTGCAGTGTTGGAGCACCCAACTTCTGGAGGCAAGTCATTCCACTGATTAATTGTTCTGACTGTCAGAAAATTTCTCCTTAGTTCTAGGTTGGTTCTCTCTTTGATTAGTTTCCATCCATTGCTTCTTGTTCTGCCTTCAGGTGCTTTGGAGAACAGGTTGACTTCCTCTTCTTTGTGGCAGCCCCTTAGATTTTAGAACACTGCTATCATGTCACCCTAGTCCTTCTTTTCATTAAACTAGACATACCCAATTCCTGCAACTGCTCTTTGTATTTTAGCTTCCAGTCTCCTAATTATCTTTGTTGCTCTTTTCTGCACTCTTTCTAGAGAAATCAGAAAGAGAATTCGATACCAGATTGGTTGTCACCCAGGTCAACAAGGACCATGTCAGATGTTAAGTGTTCCTGGAAATTGTTGACAAGTGGGCAATGGGACTCAAGAGCTATGGTTGGGAAACAAGAGCCTAGCCCTGTAGAGTTACTAGAAGAACAACCACAGACAAGATAAAAGTATACTGTCATTATGACTTGCTATTATAAATTGGGACTAACAAATGGGGATACTTAAAGTAATGTTTGGACATTGGAAAAGAATTTATTTAGACTCAAATAACACTGAACAATGATTAGCAGACCAAAGGAGATTCATTACTATAAATAAAATATTTAGGGATGCAGAACTGGAAGAGATATAGAAAAATTGTGCAAATGGAAGACCAAAAAAAAAAAAAAAAACAAAAAAAAAAACCAACCCCCAATAGTAGAATAGTAGAAGAAACTCAGATAACAATTGCTAATATAGCAATAGCACTTAGCAATAGCACTTAGACTTATGTACTGCTTCATAGTGCTTTTTACAGCCCTCTCTAAGTGATTTACAGAGTCAGCATATTGCCCCCAACAATCTGGGTCCTCATTTTACCCACCTCGGAAGGATGGAAGGCTGAATCAACCTTGAGCCGGTGAGATTTGAACTGCCGAACTGCAGCTAGCAGTCAGTACTGCACCCTAACCACTGCGCCACCTCGGCTCTTAATATAAAGGAAAAAGCTGGTATGAACTATAGAAATGATAACTTAGAAGAAGTAATAGTACAGAGCTAGTACAAGTTAGCACTGAAACAACCTATGACCTGACCCCTGTCCATCCACAAGAAGAATTAAAAGAGAAAATTATGCCATATGCCAGAACTACCAGTAGAAAGCCAAAGACTACCAGCATTGAAAGTAGTGCCCCCAACATACACGGGATCTATATGAAGGATGTGAATAAGGCGCTTGCAAGGATTAAAATAACATCTATTGAACAGACCAATAAGCTTGCCTACAATACAGCAATGGTAGTTATAGAAGAACCGAGTAGCGACATTAGAAAAATGTAAGAGATCTAAACATTTGGCTGACCAAATGTTTGACCAGCCATACTACTAAAACGTTTTTGCCATGTTCTGAGCCATTGACCCTCTATATTTCAGACAAATGTTGTAACCACTATGCTACTGGAACACTGGGAATAACTAATTACAACAGAGATTAAACAACTGCAGGGTTGCAACCATTGATTCAAGTTAGCAAGTATTGGGGTTGAAAATGCTATTTTCAGCATGGAGTTGAGTAACAGGTAACAGTCAAATTCATAGTGGGCTGGGAGCAAGTAGAAAATGTCTGTTCCTATTCTCTAGAATTTGTTGGTGGCTATATTCAAATTGGGCCAATGTGATTGTGGAGATGTGCCAATAAAATGTTGTACATGCTAATATAAAACAGAAAGAATGGGGGAGCAGTATTCTTGACATATGCTATACAACCCCACATTTTTTTTACAGCTGTTGGGCAAAATTTCAAGTAGAAAGTTATCTCCTGGGGTTAGATATCTGTTTGCAAACTGTCCCATTTTGTCTCTGAAGAGACAGAAAAATAATTTTGTTTTGGGGCTGAGGAAATGGTTTGGGATAGTTTTTAGTACTTCTCTTTCTTGCAAATTAAATGCACACGAGTTTCTTTAAAACGACAGTCCTTTTGCTGGATTAGGAAAAACATTTTCTAAAGAAGCTAATGGGATGTATAGAATGGAACATTTGGGAATCCTGAATTTTGCTGATAGTGCTGCTTAGCTGTGCAGTGTTATGGGTTCAAAGATGAAAGAATGCTTTGGGGACTCCAGGCATACAGCTGTAGCCCCAAATATTTCATTTTGTACTGTTGCATAATCCTGGGAAAAGACATAGAGGCATTCAGAAGTGGCCGAAAGCTGTCATGTTTACCTGCCTGGATGTTCCCAGACTGTTTGCCTGGGAATTCAAAGCATAGCGCAGCCCTCATATATAATGACTGAGATCATACCTTGAGCTGTGCCCCTATTTTTTTTTTACCTATGGTTTATTAAATAAGACACAATTGGCTGTGCTTGCATGACATGCCAACCGATAGAACTATGTTTTATGTATTCCTTTTATTATGTATTACTATTCTTCTCATCCTTCCTATTACCTACCGGTATCTCCTCCAACTTATGACTATAACCAGTGGTGGGTTGCTCCCGGTTTGGCCCGGTTCTGCGAACCGGTAGCGACGGCGGTGGGAGGCTCCACCCACCCGCCCGGGATGCTTCTGTGCATGTGTAGAAGTGTCATGCGTGTGCGTGTGCGTGCGCGTGCGCGAGTCTGCACGCAAACTGGTAGCAACGGGTTTTAGAACCCACTACTGACTATAACCATGTTGCTTGTATCTTTATGATTTATATTGTTTTATTTGTTTTGTAGTATGATTTGATTGCTTATTAGTAACCTATGACTATCACGAAGTGTTGTATCTTATGATTCTTGATGAATGTATTTTTTTCCTTTTATGTACACTGAGAACATATGCACCAAAGACAAATTCCTTGTGTGTCCAGTCACACTTGGCCAATAAAGAATTCTATTCTATTCTATTCTATTCTATTCTATTCTATTCTATTCTATTCTATTCTATTCTATTCTATTCTATTCTATTCTATTCTATTCTATTCTATTCTATTCTATTCTCTAGAGTGCCTGGTTTTATCTCACTTGCTAAATGAAAAGCAATAAAACCACTTGATGCAGATACTGAGAAATATCTACAGAAGACAGGGACAAAGACGTAAGTAAGAGTAAAAAGGAGGCTGAGAAATACAGTGTCCCGAAAATAAGACCCTGTCTTATATTTTTTTGAACCCTGAAATAAGCGCTTGGCCTTATTGCCATGCATTCAAAAGCCCGATTGGGCTTATTATCAGGGGATGTCTTATTTTGGGGGAAACAGGGTAGGATGAAAGAAGTAAGGTCAGAACAAGCGTTCCTGGATTGGATCATGATCATTGGATCATGAGAACCAGAATGAAACATTTCTTACAGAATTGTAGTTAGGTAGAGAAAAACCAAACCAAACCATGAAGCTATCTAGCCAAATTCTGGCCTAGAAATCAGTTACAGAAAAATAGCTGGAAAACTAAAGAACTCAAGAAATATAGACAGTGTTGTAATGTTTCCAATATATTTTGATGATCTTTGTGTAGTATGGAAGCCAGGATGATTATTGAATGAGTAGGGTTTTTTTTTCCTGACAGTTCTGCAGTTGGGCAGATGCAGTAGAAGAATCCCTGTTCTGTGTTTAAACTAGGATTGCTGCTGCTCACCTCCAAAATATATTCAGCATATTTAGGCCATATTTTCTCTCTTGGCCCGAGTACCATTGACAAAATAACAATGGAGAAGCAGTGATTTCCTTTCTGACATGGTCACTGACTTTTCTTATATCTGCGGTGGCGCAGTGGTTAGAGTGCAGTACTGCAGGCTACTTCTGCTGATCACTGGCTGCCAGCAGTTTGGCAGATCGAATCTCACCAGGCTCAAGGTTGACTCAGCCTTCCATCCTTCCAAGGTCGGTAAAATGAGGACCCAGATTGTTGGGGGCAATATGCTGACTCTGTAAAACCGCTTAGAGAGGGCTGTAAAGGACTGTGAAGCAGTATATAAGTCTAAGTGCTATTGCTATTGCTATATCCTATCACAGATTTCACCCCCCCCCACCATATGAGGTCCACAGCTTTATTTTTCTATCCATTTTCTCTCCTGCTCCATTGTTCTCAAAAATAGGGATGCAATGACCTAGTTTCTGCCCAGTTGATCAATGTTCTGCAATATGACTGATCTGCCAAAAAAGCAGCAGACTTTACATGGGTTCATTCTTCTAAAGACAAAAACTTATAAGATGGCAGTGGCAAGTTCTACCTTTGAAGAGTGAGAAGAGTGTGAATGCTGCCTTCAAGCTGAAGCTTGCTGTGACCTATAACAATAGCTACAGCAATAGCACTTAGAGTTATATGCTGCTCCATAGGGACTTACAGCAGTCTATGAGTGGTTTTCAAATGTCAGCATATTGCTCCTAGCAATCTAGGTCCTGATTGGGAGGATGGAACATTGAGTCAACCTTGAGCCCTGTCAAGACCGAACTCCAGGCTGTGGGAAGAGTTGGCCTGCATTCTAACCACTGTGCCACCAGGGCTCCGCATAAATGCAAAGATAACTATCTTATAATTATTTCTCTTGTATAGAAACATAGAGGGATCAAACCAGTCAGTGTAACTCAGGGGTCGGCAACCTTAAACACTCAAAGAGCCACAAATGTTCTAACTGGAAGCCCCCCATTCAATTCTGGAGCCAACCGGAAGTCCGGTTCCCCCACCATAGAGTCTCCTCCTTGTCTGGCTTCCTTTTTCCTCTACCTCTCCTAACCGAAAGCCCTATCAATTGTGGAGCCGACCAGCGACAGGGAGCCACAGCAGAGGGATGAAAGAGCCACATGCGGCTCTAGAGCTGCGGGTTGCTGACCCCTGGTGTAACTGGCTAAAATTACTTAACTTCTTTGATACCCCTACCAAAATATTTAAACAAAGTGTGATGATGCTCCTAGCCTCAGAATCCAACCTCTTTGTGAATTAATTATTTTAATACTAATGATCTACAGCAATCTTCTGTAAGTTGATATCCTCCATGTATGTTAAATCTAAGCTCACAAAACATCTGGGGGCTTCAGATTGGGGAAGATTATTCTGTAGAAATTATAGTGAGTGAGTTTTTAGCCACCAGTAATAGATAAAATTTTATAGCTTAGATGATGCTTTGCTGGGCATTTCTGACTCACAGCTCACTTCCTTCTCTTGTGCTATCTTGGAAAAACAGTACAGAACCTTATTCTGGTTACATTTATATGACTAAAATGTGAGAAACAAAGATCTAACCATCCTCCTTACTTCTTTCCCCCTCTTCAACCAAAAGTGCTTCTCCTTTTATTCCTCCCCCCTACTTTTTTTTTTTTTTTTTTACCTTCACCTCTTCCTGGCAATGCCGACCTATTTGCACATTAACAAGTAAAGAAAGGTTACAGTATCTTTAGATATTTCTTAACATAATATACATTCTATAATTTATTCTTACATTATTATCAGAATCAATCTTGCAGTATGAAACCTCTTCAATGAAGGTGGTGGACCATAATCCTATTATGCTGGTGCAGTGCAGGTGATAGAAAGGTGTTTTTCAAGTTCCCAGTCTAGGGCTAAGAGAGAGGAACTGGCTCTAAGTCAGCCCTACCAAAGTAGCTTTCTTATTCATTCTGTGTCTCTATTTATTTATTTATTTTATTTTATTTATTTATTTGTCAAACATGTACAAGATAGCAGGTATAGGTATAAACATAAACATAATCAAAGTGAATACAGATAGATGAAGACAATAGGACAGTAGGACAGGGACGGTAGGCACGCTGGTGCGCTTATGCACGCCCCTTACAGACCTCTTAGGAATGGGGTGAGGTCGACAGTAGACAGTCTAAGGTTAAAGTTTTTTGGGTTTGGGGAAGAAACCACAGAGTCAGGTAGTGAATTCCAGGCATTGATCGATAATTTTGTGTACTACGCTTAAGTCAGACCGAAGGCGTCATAGTTCTAAGTTGTCTAAGCCCAAGATTTCAAGTCTGGTGGAATAAGGTATTCTGTTGCGAGTGGAGGAGTGGAGGACTCTTCTCGTGAAATATTTTTGGACTCTCTCAATTGTATTAATATCCGATATGCAGTGCGGGTTCCAGACAGGTGAGCTGTATTCGAGAATTGGTCTAGCAAACGTTTTGTATGCTCTAGTTAGCAGTGTAATGTTGCCAGAGAAGAAGCTACGCAGGATTAAGTTGACTACTCTTAGTGCCTTTTTGGCAATGTTGTTACAGTGGGCTTTGTCTCTGTCTCAGTGTTTCTCATCTTTGGCAACTTTTACACGTGTGGACTTCAACTTCCAGAGTTCCCAAACCAGCATATGTTGGCTGAGAATTCTGGGAGGTGAAGTCCACAGGTTTTAAAGTTGCCAAGGTTGCTCTATCTCAACATGTGGTTTAAAAAAATGGAGAAAATCTCACTTGAATTTATGTCATTTAACACTGCTGTTTCAAACACCCACTGATCTAATGCAGAAGAAGAACTAGCGCTTATTCAAAAAAGACTTTATTAGTACTTTTGCAACATATTCCTTAACATTCTTTGTTACATTCTTTGTCTAACATTCTTTGTCTTGCATGCAATTAATTATTGTGATACTTAAGATTGAATATGTAGTACCCTATAGCATGAAACAGGGATCTTATCCACCCAAAGTTTTCTATCTTTAATACTAGCATTATTTACACTAAAGCCAGAGTAGTAGTCCATTACATAAAAAATACCATGGATCTGTGATTTAAATTGGCACTTAGTGTTGCATATATAGATGCCTCTAATGGGAAAACCTTTGATGGAAGTATTTTTAGTAACTGCTTGGTAGGTAAGTAAGTAAAATAAGTCAACTACTCAATACATAGTATTATACTATCTTATTTCTATAATGAGAGATCAAGGGTCACAAACATATACTACTATAAGAAGCAGGTTAATGTCAAGTTATTAAAATCCCTGCCTTAAGTGATGAATTAAGCAGGAGTTATGATGTTACTTCTTTCTTTGTTACAACTCGGGGGCTTCATTCCCAAATAAATCTTTTTTAGGATTGGGCTGCAAGTGTTAAAGTCAACAGGATTATTATTATTATTATTTATTAAATTTGTATGCCGCCCAACTCCCAAGGGACTCTGGGCGGCTCACAACAATATAAAAAACTATTAAAAGAAAACATAATAAAAACATTTAAAAACAGTTAAAAACTCATACACACCGTTTCATGGCCGGATCTCGCCAATTACAGAGGCGAGATCAACGGCCCCAAGCCTGCCGGAAGAACCAGGTCTTCACCGCTTTCCGGAAGGCCAGCAGGGTGGGGGTGGTCCAGATCTCAGGAGGTAACTGGTTCCAGAGGGCCGGGGCAGCCACAGAGAAGGCCCTCCCCCATGGGCCCGCCAGCAGACACTGTTTAGTTGACGGGACCTGGAGGAGACCAACTCTGTGGGATCTCACCGGTCGCTGGGAGCTATGTGGTAGAAGGCGGTCTCGAAGATAACCTGGCCCTGAGCCATGTAGGGCTTTAAAGGGAATAATCAAGTATATGTGTAATATGGGGGTACCTAGTTGCACCCACGACAGCTTGCGCAGCCGCATTCTGAACCAATTGTAGTCTCCGAACACTCTTCAAGGGTAGCCCCATGTAGAGTGCGTTGCAATAATCTACCCGTGAGGTGACAAGGGTGACAAGGGCATGGAGGAGAGCCTCTTGATCCAAGTAGGGTCACAATTGGTGCACCAGGCGAACCTGTGCAAAGGTCCCCCTAGCTACAGCTACCAAATGTTGCTCTAATTTTAGCTGTGAGTCTAGGAGGACACCCAAATTGCGAGCCCATTCTGAGAGGGACAGTTTCCCCCCTCCCCCCAGAACCAAGGATGGACAGTTGACATAGTCTTTGGGAGGCAATACCCATAGCCACTCGGTCTTGTCTGGGTTAAGTCTGAGCCTGTTAACTCCCATCCAGACCCTCACAGCCTCCAGGCACCGGCACATCACGTCCACCGCTTCACTGAACTGACGATATCACAGGATATCTCTGCACAAGTCATAATACTGAACAGGATATGAACTCAGGATATCACCTGATCATGTGAAAAAGTCCTGAAGGTGGATTATTCCATTTGCTTTTACTATTATTACATTATTTACAATGTTTACATCCTATATTTCTCTGAAATAGAAGTCTATAGATGGTGTATATGAAATGGAGCTGGTGTCTCCTTAATTAATTGAGATAGGTAAGGCTGAGAGAGTGTCTGCTCATGTCACTCAGAAAGTTGCTGGGTAAGGAATATGAACCTTATAGTGTAACATTTTAACCACTACATTAAACTGCTGCATAAGGAAGCAACATTCTTACTGATTTTAAGAATGCCTAGGTTTTTTTCCTTTTGCAAAATTACATTTTGAAAAATCCTATTTTTTATTATTACATTTTGAAAGCTTCCCCCCCCCCACAAAAAAACCTAAAGTATTGTTTTGGTGTTCAGATGAATTTTTATGGTCAGCTATTCTCAGTAAATATTTTCACTTTACTTATTTTTTAATGAAACAAATGCCCATTTTTTTCATTTCTCCTTTTTTAAGGAAATCTTACATGGAAACAAAAGGCATTGTTTCCCTTTCAGAATAATCTAAGTATTAGATTTTTGTTAGTGCACTATAGGGTCTACTATAGGGTTTTACCGAAGGGAAAGGGGTTATTCCATTCTTCAAGTGTAGCATAAGAACTGTTTGTCTGGATGACTGTACCAAAGCAAATTCAACCTTTCCAGTTATACTGGAAAATTTTTCTGAGCAAATATGTTAAAGAAGGATCTTCAAGGGCTTGGAAAAATAGTACTAGGTGGATGATTTTGAAGAAAAAGGATAAACTGAGATCCACAGAGGAAAAGGAGAATTAAAGGGACAGAAAGTAACGCAGACTGGTCGAATTTTATTATCTAGAAGGTTCATAATGTATAAAGGTTATATTTCCATATATATTTATAATGTCAGATTTAGATTTATATGCATATCAATCTCATTTATCCGAGACAGGTGCCTTGGGATTGAGAAATTATTTTATCAGGAGTTGGCAGTTAAGAATCCTTTTTTTCTTGTTAATACATTTAAACCAGCTCAATTAAACCCAACAACATAATAGAAATAACAAGACAGTCAGCTAGTCACTCATCTACATGTAAGATCCTATTAGGCAAAACAATAAAATAGTTACTTTGCTATTCAGACAAGAAAAGTTGATAAACATCTGCCAATCTATAATAAAGATTGGTTAAGGGGAAAACATATGTGACTGCTCTAATAGAGAGATCAGTTGCTGAAGATGTAGAAAAGATTTTTGCTAGATCATAACAATTGAACTCTTCTACCAGATTCCTCTTAAATAATAAATTGTTGCAGGATATCTCTGCACAAGTCATAATGCTGAACAGCATGTTCATAAGTTGAGCAGAAAATAAAAATGGAGCTATCAGATGTTTTCTCTTAAAATATCTCCCTTGCCTTTTTACATGGCTTTGGTCCTCCTGGCATTCTTATTGATTGGTTGGGATGTAAATCTAACAATGAGATGGGATGTTCTCCAGGAGATCATCTAAACATTACCTGTGGCTCTCCAATTAATTAGGGGAGCAAGCTGAAGCCTCCTACACAGGGAAAGTCACTCATAATGTATCTATACTAAAGCAATTTAAGAAATGGGATGATGAACTAGTGAAGCAGAAATAATATTAATTAGGGAAGCAGAATAACAAAATTAGGAGAAGCAATTTAGCAAGGTGAAGCATTCTTGAGGGAGTATAGGAGACATTGTCTAATAGTCTAGGGCAATTCCTCAAACTATTGTTCTTCAAATAACAAACTTCCTGGAATATGGATTCTCATTCATGCTTTAGAATGTGCAGGTAGATCTTGACTTACGGCTGGTCATTTTGCGACGGATCCCCCAAAAGGTACTTAAAACCTGGTTCTATAGTTCTGATGGCTGCCTCCCACCACAGTCTCATGTAACTGCATTTTGGGCACTCGGCAACTGGACTGCATTTATGGCCATTTTCAGTGTCTCATGATTGTCATTTACGATGTTTTTGTTGAAAACTGGCTTTTACTTCCATTTTTTTTTTTACAAAAACACCCCATAGCGAACCATGGGTTTGCTTAACAACTGCTGATTTTACTTAATGACCACTACAAAAAAAGGTCTGGTCACATGATAACTGGCTTTATGAGCATCACAACTTATGACAGTGATGGGCAGGCTTCATTATGGTCATAGGTCAAGGATTACCCTGTGTACTTTTTTTTCCCAGATGTACCTGAGGAAATCCTTTTCAACTGTAGTGCAATTGAATATGCTGAGTCACACTACTTGGCATATTCAAGTATTCAAAGCATATTGGGTGCGATGGCTCAGTGATTAAAGACGTTGAGCTTGTCAGCTGGAGAACTGATAGCTGACAAGTCCCGAGATCTGAGCAATGGGGTGAGCTCCTGTTACTTGCATGTTTTCAAGCTGTTACACCTAGCAGCTTGAAAACATGCAAATGCAAGTAGATTAATAGGTACCACTTCAGTGGGAAAGTAACAGCATTCTTTACAACTTTGGTGTATAGCCAGGCTGGCAATATAACCATGGAAATTGTGTTTGGACAACGCTGGCTCCCTCAGCCAAGAAATGGAGATGAGCACCAAGTTGGACACAACTGACAGGGAAACCTTCACCTTCATTGCTACTTGGGAATCCTGGGACCTGTAAAGGATACGTATTAGGGAAAAATTATTTCTTACAGATTTTTATCAAGAAGAACATAGGTACCAGTTTTGTGAAATCCACAAACAGAATCTTGTTCACACATATTGTTCACATTGTAAAAATCTGTAAAGACTGGGATATTTTAAAAAATGGATAGGTCATAAACTCTACTCCCCAGGTCTGCTTGTAGCTGTACTGTTTGTTGTCAGCCTATCAGACATATTTAGTCACCTTCCCACAATCCGCTTATAATCTAAAGTTATATAGAATTTAATCACATATTTAGCACACATATTTATCATACCTATAACCTGCTCTGTCTTCAGATTGAACCATCTGCATGCACATCTGTCTTGCTATATGCATGCATTTAGGAGTGAAAGCTCCTAAATTGTCATCAGTAAAACCATCCGCCCCGTAATACAGCATCTGGAAGCCATCTGAATGTTGGAATTACATATATGGCTTCTTTGATAAGATTGTGAAGTTTTCACTTTGCATATATTAATTTGCAGGATGTGGATTTTTTTGAGCACAAACGAAATAGTATGTTTATTGGAGGATAGGGTAGCTGTCTAGCTAGGTAAGTAATATTGGTGTATCATACCCACTGAAAAATAGAATTGGTAATGTATATGAATAAGGCTACAACTCCAGGCACAAACTCTTGGAAGTTCAATGCTTGAACTCAAGACTGATCTAGAATTCTGGTGTAATTGTTGCTCAGTGACCTCATCCATCCAACAGTCACTAAATAACCCCCAACAGATCTTACCTGTGGCTCTGGTAACACATGGCCATATAAAGAGAGGCAAAGATCACCATTTTGTGAGTACAAGGTCATCACAAGAAATATTAAATCAACTTTTTTGTCAGGAGAATATTGGATAGTCCTATCAAATTTTCTTTCTTTCTTTCTTTTTCTTCAAAAAACCTTTATTAAAATTTAAAATATACAAATACTTCTATGACGTAAATACGTCCATAATTCAACATCGTTATGACAGTACACAAATCTTAACTCTATTCTTATATTCTCAGATATTCCTATTTGATCAAATATATGTAAATACAATTTATGTCTTATTTTGATCTATATGTTCTCTATTTTTATTTTCTATCCATTGATACCAGTTTTCCCATGTTGAGTAATATTCCGAGTCTTCCTTATCATTTAATTCTATAGTCAGTTTGTCCATTTCTGCACATTCAAAATTTTTTCGAATTATTACATCCTCTGTCGGTATAGTGGACATTTTCCAAGCTTGTGCGAGTACAATTCTTGCTGCTGTAGTAATATGGGTAATCAAATATTTAATCTTTTTAGAATATTTTCCTTTAATGATCCCCAGAAGAAACAATTCAGGCTTCAATTCTATTTTACTTTGTGTAATTTCACATAGCCATTTTTGTATTTTAATCCAATATTTTTTAATTACTGGATAAAGCCACCATACATGAAAATAGGTACCTTGCGCTTTTTTACATTTCCAGCAATTAGAGTTTAAATTGGGATACATTTTTGCGAGTCTTGCTGGGGCTAAGTGCCACCGATAGAGCATTTTATACTGATTTTCTTTGTATGCAACGGATTTTGTTAAAGTATAGTTTTTCTTCCAAATTTTCCCCCAGTCTTCTTGCTCAATATCCCACATTTTTAGCCCATGCTATCATTGGTCCCTTTACAATCTCCTCTTCCAAATCAAAGTTTAACAAGTAATTATATATTTTGGATAGTAATTTCTCTTCTGGATCTATTAATAATTTGTCTAATTGTGTTGGATTCAGTTCAAATCCAAATTCCTCTAGATCTTTTTTGTATCTCGATTGTAGCTGGAGATACGGCCACCAATCTATTTTTATTCCCTGCTCTTTTAATTCTTGGTTGGATTTTAATCTTTCTTCATTATCCAAGATTTCATTATAGTTTAACATTTTGCCCATGTCTAATGTGTTAGGATGAATCATAGCCTCCATAGTGGATAACCAGCCTGGTATTTTAAGATAATGCTTCTTCCTGATTCCCTCCCACATCTGTATCAGCGAATCAGTGTATGTCTATGGAAGTATGAATGTTTTTTATTTCTGGCTTTCCATATGAATGCATGCCACCCCATCTGAAGATCGTGTCCTTCTAATGTTAAAATTCTCTTATTTTTCAAGTTTATCCATTCCCTGACCCACACCAAACTTGCTGCTTTGTAATAATTCTCTCACGCAGGGAGTCCAAAGCCACCTCTGCTTCTACTATTCTGTAATGAAGTTAATTTTATCCTCACCTTTTTTCCTGCCCACACAAATTTCATAATCTTCTTATTTAATTCTTTAAAAAAATTCTTGTCTAATTTTATGGGAATCGTTTGAAATAAATAGAGCAATTTTGATAAAATATTCAATTTGATAGTTGCGATTTTCCCTAATAATGACAGTTGTAATTTCCCCCATCTTTTAAAATCTTCCTCTATTTGTTGTATTAATTTCATGTAATTATCCTTTTTTAATGCTGAGCATCTTGCTCTTAGCCAAACACCTAAATATTTCACTTTTTTTACTATTTGAAGCCCCATTCTTTTCTCTAGTTCTACCTTTTGTTTCTCCGATAGATTCTTATCTCTTGCAATAATAACGGTCGAGATTCCAATGGGTCCTCAATGACAAACACCATATCATCAGCGAATGCCTGGACTTTGAATTCTTCCTGTTTGATTTTAGTTCCTTTTATTTCCCCATTTAGTCTAATTCTTTGTAATAATATTTCTAGACTCAGGATGAAGAGCAGAGGTGACAGCGGACAACCCTGCCTAACTCCTTTCATTATCTTGAATGAATTTGTGGTCTCCCCATTTATTACTACCCTTGCCTTTTGCATAGAATAAATCAACTCAATCATCTTTTCAAATTTGTCTCTGAATTTCATGACTTTAATTTGTTGGACCATAAATTCCCAATTCACATTGTCAAAGGCTTTTTGAGCATCCAGGAAGACAAGGGCCACTTGTCTCTCTGGGTGCGCCTCATAATATTCCAATATATTAATTATTATTCTAGTATTATTTCTAATTTGTCTCATAGGAAGAAAGCCATTTTGATCTATATGTATCTTCTCATTTAGTATTTTTTTTTAACCATTCAGCCATAATGTTCATAAATATTTTATAGTCTGAATTTAACAATGAGATTGGTCTATAATTCTTGATTTGTTTATTGTTAGTCCCTTCTTTAGGGATCAGGGTAATATATGCCTCTTTCCATGATTCTGGTACCTTTGCTTCCTTAAAACTTTGTTGCATATTTCCAATAATAATACTTCCACCGATTCTCCTAAATGTTTATAAATTTCCCCTGGCAGTCCGTCTGGTCCTGGGGTCTTATTACTTTTTTGTTTCCGAATTGCTTCTTTAAGTTCGAATAATGTTATTTCCTTATTTAATACTTCCCTTTCTTCTTCTCTCAATGGAAGCGCATTATCCTCCTTCAAATAATCACTAATTTTCCCCTGTACTATTTCTTCCTGTCTATAAAGCCTTTCAAAGAATTCTTGTACAATTTCCTTTTTCTTCTCCATATTACTCTCTACTGTTCCATTTTCATTCTTTAGCTGATGTATTATTCTTTTTCCTCTTTCCTTTTTTAATTGATAGGCCAACCACCTCCCCGTTTTATTAGCATGTTCAAAATAGTTTTGTTTTGCAAATTTTAAATTCCTTGCCAATTCTTTTTGATCCAAAATATTTAATTTATGTTTAATTAGGGCCATTTTATTTTTAGTTTGTTCATCCCCAGGATCTATTTGTAATTTATTTTCTAACATTTTAATTTCCTCGGTCAATATATTATGATCTCTCCATTTATCTTTATTTCTTTTTGCAATATATGCTATTGTGATCCCCCTTAATTAAGCTTCGTGGTGTTCCGGAGGTTTTGTGTTGAGGTGTGGTGTTTCTTCTTATCTCTAAAAAATAATTCCAATTCTTTAAAAATCTTTTCAATATATTCTTTTTCTTTTAAAATTTTGGATTCAGTGTCCATCTACCTCTCCTCCTTTTTTGTTTTTTCCATATTATTTTGAGAGGGTTATGGTCAGCCCAAGTATTTGGCATAATCTCTACTGTTTCAGTCTCTTCAGCTAAATCTCCATTTATCCAAGCCATATCAATCCTAGACCAAGACCTATGACAGCGGTTCTCAACCTGTGGGTCGCGACCCCTTTGGGGGTCGAACGACCATTTCACAGGGGTCGCCGCACGCGTTAGCCCGCCATTTTGGTGCCACCGTCACTGCAGAGGTGAAAAGGTCCCGGTTCGGCCATGCTGCAGGTCGCCGGACAGCTGGGAGCCCGGACACTGCCATTTGGGTGCTGCTACCCTCTGCGCAT
>QLTV01002820.1:798263-811966 GCA_003457575.1 Thermophis baileyi
CGCCACTGTTGATTAGCTTAGCCTCAGCAAGGATAGCTTAGCAGCCACTTACAATAAGCTCTCAACTCAAGCTCAGTGCACGTGGGGATCTCCAAACAGTGAGGGTTTCTTTCTTTCTTTCTCCCTTTAAGGCCCCCCCGCACCCCTTTTGGGCCTAGCAAGCCTCCCTACAGCCCCCTGGGAGCCAAAAGGGGTGCGGGGGAGTGCCGCACCCCCCCACATCCCGTTTTGGGCCTAGCAAGCCTCCCTACACCCCCCTGGGAGCCAAAATGGTGCACGTGGGGACCCTGGAAGCAGGGGTGGGTTCTAACTTACCTCGCTGCCGCATGGCAAAAAAACAAAGCCGGAAAAATAGATGGCGACCGCATGCTCAGTGCTGGAACTCGGCTTCTGCGCATGCTCAGAAGGAAAAAAAATAAAAAAAAAATTCAAAAAAATAAAAATAAAAAAAAATTCAAAAAAAAGATGGCAGAGCCCACGGACCGGCACTGACCGATCCGGTTCGGTGTCGTCATCGTGACATCACAGCAGGTCACTACTGGTTCGGGCGAACCGGTCCGAACCGGGAGGAACCCACCCCTGGGCCTGATCCATCTCGAAATGCACCAGAGACTCTTCTAACTCCCTATTTAGCCCAATCATTTTCCGATCTACCATTTCTAGCTTTTTCTCAGTCTAAATCTACTGCTCTGGTTACACTGTCCTCACTCCTCGCTTCCTTCTTCTTTGGTCGGCACGTCACGCCTCCAGGTCTGCCATTAAGGCAGGCTTCTTCCACGTCGGGTTGGAGGCTCTCTTTGTTCTGTCCCTCGCACAGCAGGAAACTGCATCTTTCCCCCCTGCCTCTGAGACTTCCTCCATCTTTTGTTTTTCCCTCCAGGACAAAAGCTTTGCCTCTCATGGCTCCCGAACGCTAGAAATCCACCACAGGGAATGGAGCGTCGTTCCTCTGTACCGCACAGCACGACGTCACCACCGGAAGCCCATGTCCTATCAAATTTTCATGGCATCACTAGTCCTTCCACATTGCCCAGACAAGCAGCAGTAGGCGTGTCAGCGTTCCAATAAACACCCCCAACAAAACAAGACTCCGAGGCTAGAAGTTCCTCAAAGTTCCAATTTATTAGAGATGCCATGTTGGCAACATCTGGGAAAACCCGAATCTGAAAGCTTCTAGGTTTTCCCCACCCAAATGAAAGTTCAAGTCCCTGCCCAGCACCCACATGTCCATCACATGATCCCCTGTCACTTCCTTGCAGCTGCCGGCCACAGCGGCCTTGACTTTCTGGAAAGAATGTTATTTAGACTACTACATATCACCTACTCCATATAATCCCCCCTCCCATTTTCCCACAGTAGAAAATGTGGCAGGCCTGAATACAAAAAGGTAAAAGATGGCTTCCAGGCCTGACAAGGTGTGGCTTGGCCAATTATTATTGGACAAGCCTTGGCACACCATTATTTTTTTCTAACTTTTTTTTGAGGGATAGATAAGCAAAATGGGAAGCAGAATGGGCTTCAGAATTCTCATAATACATGTGTTTGAGGATGAATTAGGTTAACTGTGTGAACAACTAGGTCTGTTTTTGTTTAAAGATAACTCCCCGTGGATTAGGTGAGACAAAGGAACCCCCTTTTTTGATATTGGTTTGACATACTGTTCTCCACAATTGACTCCAGTGTTGTGGGCATAGTCCCAGTATTTTAGTAATCTTCATTTCACCAGCCATGACCTTCAAATGATGTTCTGAAATTTCTTCTACACCATTTCATGTTTGGTCCATTATTCAAATATAGTATGGAAGAAAAATTAGTCTATCTCATGCTCCAGTTTTTAAGAAATCAATATAATAAGCACAGAAGAAAAACGAGTATTTTACCATGCCTCTGAAAGATTATACGTTGTTACCAATTAAACATTTTTGAACACACTTGAAATTTCATGTTGCATTTTTCCCCTCCAGCAATCAGAAAACCACATCACTGCAGGAGAATTAGTACTCCCAAGTGATTCTCCAAGCCAAATAATTTTATCAAAGTGGTGATGAATGGGACTATTAGCATCTTCAGTCTCACTGGAAATGATAGGAACTGTAGAAGAAAAAGGTTATTTTCTAATCACTCACTGAAATGCAGGCATCACATGAAATCATCCTTTAATAACGTGTATTCTGTTAAACATAAACTTAATCATCACTGGACTGATAAAAGCACCATTACGTATTATTCATCAACATTGGGAAGATGTGTTAATAATGATCAAAGAGAATCCTTTAAAATTCATAAAAAGAGTTTGTTGTCTCACAGAATGTACGAAGAACATGGTTTTCTTGTACACTGCTTATAAATGCCAGTTCAACTTCTCCAATATTATACAAATAAGAATTCAAAACGCCTTCAGATTTATGTATGTCAAGCAGAATTTTATGAGCAGACTAGTTTCAAAAAAGTTTGCAGAGCCCTATATACAATTGACCTTTGGATGACTGTAGTCCCCTTGGTCTTTGGAATTAGACGATATTGCAGGAAATATTTTGCATCATCATATTTATCAGGATAGAAGTGTAAAGCTTGATTTTATTTATCATCTTTTTCTATGTGGTTAGGGTCACATATGCATTAATGGGCTTAATTGGTACATTAAAATGGGATTAAATATAACTGGTCAGGATGCAATGAGGATTACTTGTTATTTGGAAGATATAAGATTCTGCTGTTATTGTAATAGGAAATGAAAAATAAATATAAAATATAAGCTATTTTCTTAACAAAGAGAAGAGGGTTAAATTAAACCCTAACTTTTATTTCACATCAATATCATATCTTTTAAAAAAAGGTTTAAATGACTTGATTAATTAACTTCAAGACAGATGGTAATCAATTAGTATTCTTTAATCAAGAATACACACACACACACACACACACACACACACGCATGCTCTCCCCAAACACTTAATGTAGTACTTAATTTAATGTCCTTATTTGTACTTAATGTAAAATATATTACACTGCATTATAATTGGTAACATCAACGAACCAAACTTTTTGGATTTGTGCAAGCCAATAAGCCACAAAATGCAGAAACTAGTTGTCACTGTAAAAATGGAATTCCTAGAATTTTTACTGACCTTGATAAATACAAACACAGCCATGTTCTAGAATTTCACATTTAGTATGTAAAAGATACATCAGAGAATACATCAGAAAGATTTAGCATATTTCCCAACATTTTATCAATAATAGGAGAGAACTTGTGATTTTTAGAACTTTTTCTTCTATAGAACTTCTGAAATTTGCAAGTACATTAAAAATTAAGCATGCATTTAAATAGTATTCAGTTACCCCTCCACCCACTAAAATAGTGTAAGTGGCTTTAGTGATAGCTAATCTATGTATGTGTCAAAGCTTCATGCCAGGGATGGTGAGTAGATTCTTCCTGGTTAACATTCCCATGCAGACTCAAGAAGCTTAGATAAGTAGACTTATGGCAGAGAATTACAAAGTCATACAGAAAGAAGTGCAAAGCCACGCATTTAATAAAAAGAAATCAAATAGGTACGGAATGCTAGATACTGTACCTGTCTTAGGAATTGTAATTTGAAAAAAAATGACAAATTGAATATGTGTCAGTAGTGTGATATAATTGCAAAAATGCCAAGTGCAATATCTGTTCTTTCACGTTGGCTCGATCCAACCATGAGAACTGAATCTAGTTCTGGATATCACATTTTTTTTTTTAAAAAAGGGCCATTTCTTCTAGTGGTTAAATGTATCAGCATATAAACCAGGAGACAGTGAGTTCTACCCCCGCCTTAGGATTGCAAGGCAACTGGTGATTTTAGGCCAGTGACTCTCTCTCAGTCCAACCTTCTCACAGGGAATTGTAATTGTGAGGAAAAGGTGGAAGGGGCATTAGGTAGGTTCACTGCCTTGAATTACTTATAAAAAATAATAAAAGCAAGATAAAAATAAATCAGTGAATAGATAAATACAGATTAACTGGAACAAGTTAAAGGAAAGGTAATGAAGTTTAGAGGACTAAGACATAAATCCTATGAAGACACATTATAGGAATTCAGAATGTTTGATCTGGAGAAGACTCTTGTGGAAATACGCTGCTGGCCCTCTGCAAGGATTTAAATGATGTTACATAGAAGAAGGTCAAGTCCTGTTTTGTATCATGCAAGATCTAGAATATTTGTCTTCTGTGATAGAACACTAGATTCTGATTGAATGTTGGGGGAATGATTCCAACACTAAGAGCCACTTGATAGAGGGTTGAATTACCTAGAGATATCCTGCTTTGGATTTGTTCAAACAGAGCTAGAAAAGATGGGGCCAATTTCAGCTTCCTTGAAAGAGAATACTGCCAGACGGAGAGCTATGTCTTTGATCCTCTTAAATCCAAGAGAAGATAATTTCACAAAACTTTGGTATTACAACAGAAGAAATAAATAGATCTGCAATCTTGTTCCAGGACTCTATAAATTATTTCAGAGGATCCCTTTTTCATTCTATGAAATCTCAGATGCTTCTAAAAGCATTATCTTTTGCATTAGAATCCTGTGCTATTTATTTTTCATATTGTTTTCCAATGCTGGTGACAAATGGTTAATTATGAGGGCCAGGTATCAAATGGTTCTTCCAGTTATGACACAACCTTGATGTGAGAGACATTTCAATAACAGACACTGATTCTTCCCTGCCATACCTCTTGCTCATCGGAAAGAGTCTTTCCCTGAAGATTTGATGATGCTTTGAGCCCTAAAAGAATTTCAGTTTCTTGAATGTCATTTGAATAACCTGCACTAAGAACAATAACCAAAAACCTCTAACAGCTGAAGTGTGCTGTAGTCTAGTGGCTCAGGCACTGAACTATGAACAGAGAAATCTATGTTAAGCCCATCCTCAGTCAAAGAAACTCATTGTCACTATCTGTCACCCTGAGATACTTTACACAGTTGTTATGGGAGAAAAATGGTACACCCCCTTCAATTCCTGGAAGAAAGTGGTGTGTGTGTGTGTGTATATGTGTGTGTTTAAATCTAATGAACTAAGAAACAAATAACCCAATATCTCTCTCATAAATTACAATAAACTCTGGAGAATTGAGTCAGAATGCTGTGCGGAAAAAATGAAGCAAGAATGAGATACTCTGTTCACCTGCTAAATTTGGATGTTGTCTCTTTGCACAAGTTGTTCTTAAAAGATGTCAGTTTTGCTTTCCATTGTTTCTTTTGGTTATATTTTATGTATGTTTACACTGCAATTAAGATTAATCCGGTATTTGGAACAGAAAGCAAGTGACATCAGAGGGAATAGCATAAAAGCATGGGATTTGCTACATCAGATCAATGTGGTGCTTGCATCTAAGGTCTTGCTTTTAGAAATGGGCAGAATGGCAAATTTCTTTGTGAGAAAGGAACAGACCACCAAAATTGCTGTCTTTGTGAGATGTTATCTTTTTATATCTCTTTATGTATCTCTCTTTATATCTCTTTATTTTCCAAAGCACCAGAAGGCAAGACAAGAAACAGCGGATGGAAACGAATCAAGGAGAGAAGCAACCTGGAATTAAGAAGAAACTTCCTGACAGTGAGGACAATTAACCAGTGGAACAGCTTGCCTTCAGAAGTTGTAGGTGCTTCATCACTGGAGGTTTTAAAGAAAAGACTGGACAGCCACCTGTCTGAAATGGTAGGGTCTCCTGCTTGAGCAGGGGGTTGGACTAGAAGACCTCCAAGGTCCCTTCCTGCTCTATTCTGATTGATTGATATGCAGAATTATTCAGTGCTGAATCTTAAATCAGAACAAATTGGAGGAAGGAAATGCCTTTGATGAAGAGGACAAACATTTCTGGGGCCCAAAGGGTTTTAAAATTCATCGTTAAAAAAGTACTTGATCTCACTATTGTTATGCCAAAATGCTACTTTCTCTGTGTGTGTGTCAGTTTTTTGGAGGAAGTTTCAATTAGAAGTGTTAGCATCGCAAAGAGGTATGTAATATTTTCTGTTCAGGTGTGTTCTGCCCCATTCATTGCTCATCCAGAGCCCTGGCTACTTTCCAGTCAAAAAACATGGAGATGACATTGGAGAAAATATGCCACAAATAAACAAGTTTTTGTTTAAATAAACAAATAAATAAATAACAAATAAACAAGTAAAACATCAAACAACCCATGACTTGTTGGGTCATTGTTTCAGAGATATTTCCGTATCCGATTCCTCATGCCTTCAACAATGGCAAAGGTTCTAATGTATTTGAAAAGTTCTTAAAATTCAGGGAGATATTCATAGATGAGTGACTATAGAAATAAATAAATGAATATTTCCTGGCTGTATTGACATCCATGGTAACAGTTTTCCTTAATGCATTCCCACTCCCGCTCCCTCCCCCCCTCTGTCTTACTTAATTATTTTTATGTCTCATAAAATCACTTGATGAGACAGGCAGCTATAGAAACAAAATAAAATAATAAAATAAAAATATTTAGAGATGTATCTGCCTTGAAAGTAATCCATGTTAAACTGTATAGCCGTTAAACATCAGCAGTTGACCGCAAAAATGTTTTATAACATTTTGCATTATGTCATAATATGCCTTATGATAATTTTTATGTCATAAAATATTGAATAAAATTCAACAAGTTTCAGTTCCATGTGAGTCATGGGTCCTGGATTTTGGATGCATTCTGTAAGTTGGTCCATTTGAGGTACCTTGGTTGAAAAAGTTTTGCTCTGTGTTGTATCTTTTCATCCAATTAAAAGTTACAGATGCGAGATATTTCAAGTTTAGCCTTGAAAAAGAAGAAAGTTTGAGGAACAATTTTGGCCCTTCTTAGCTCGTTTGTAAAAGGAGGGGAGGGGAAGGAAAACACTGTTGGTCTTTCAAGATTCTATTATACCCTATATCACTTAAATACAGTTCTAGTATTTCTTGTGGTGTCTCTTTTCTGACCTGGCTTACCTTGAAATTCTGAAAGCTTCAAAGATGGTTTTCACAGGAACCCTTTAATCACTCGCTGTCTTCCTTGCTGTAGGAAATAAACATCATTCCAAGAGATAGCAGGGAATATAAGCTTTGAGCACAATGTGGTCATTTGCTAAAAGCTGATCAGGGAATACAACATATCAATTTGGTTGACTGAACAGTGCTTTTGCTTCAAGGAGTGTAAGAATAGGAATATAGGCAAAATGATGTTTGCTTTTGACTTACTCTGATATATGGACATAATTATTATGACTTAATATTAAGTGCAAGCTAGGTCTTATGTCTTATGAAACTAACTATGAATAAAAGCTATAAACATTTTTGTTTCTGAGTGTTCTTCAGAGTTTCTGATAGCACAGTGCTACCCAATTGAAGCATTTTAGTCATGGTGAAACACAACAAATTGCTTCTTGCCAACTTACTGAAATTATGGGAATAGGGAAAGGTTAATTTTTGTTATACCTCCCTCATCACTGGAGTTGCAGGCAGAATAGTTATGGTGCCTGTCCTGTCAGGCAATTACAAGCTGATATTTTCTATTATATCATTGTATTGTAACTGCATAAAAAACAAACAAACAAATGCTCAGTTCAAGTATACATTTTAAGTAGTTATACATATACTAGTGCCAAACACAAATATAAGGTGCCAGACAAACAAATATGTGTTCAAGTATGTTCTGCATTTACATATTTTCTCTCAAACTGTTCTTCTTCCTTTCTACTACGAGTTGTAGCAAAATAAGCAGCTGGAATTTTCTACACCTAATTACAGTCAAGAATGCCAATCTTCTAATTAAGTTTATAGTTGGTCGAAGAGATACGTTTCAACCAGAGGTGGGTTCCTACCGGTTCTAACTGGTTCTTTAGAACTGTTAGTAGCTCGGTGATGACGTCACAGAGCCGGTTCCGTCGGTGTCTCCGTGGGCACCGCCATCTTGGATTTTGCTTCTGCGCATGTGCAGAAGCTAATTTTTGCTTCTGCACATGCGCAGAAGCTATTTTTTGATTGCTGTGCGCGTGCACGGTGCGACCCTGAGAGAATTGGCAGCAAAAGGATCCAGAACCCACCCCTGGTTTCAACCAACTGAAGTTGGGTGGAACAGTAACAGCAGAAACATACCTTAGAAAATTCAATGCTGTATTAACAAACCAGCATGCATAGTATTATCACTGTTATTTGCTAGCTATCCTTTGCCTGGGTGCTACTGAAGTTTTCTTCACCATCAGCAACCATGGAAGATCCTGGTGGCTACACACTATGGTAGGCATTTCTGGTGGCCAACAAGCTCCAATGCAGATGCTTGATGAAAACACATAACTCTTCTCTTCCTGCTGATGGATCAATATTGGGAATTTTTGGCTTCCTGGAGAAACAGTTGTTGGCTTCATGGATTCTGTCTTTATCTGCTACTATTTCTTCTAAGTTACATGTGGCTTTCATGAACTTTTTTCAGAGTTGAAGAGGAGGAGGAAGATGATACTGAGGAAGCAGATTGGTTAACCCCCCTTTTTCCCCCTCCTGCCGTTTCTTTTGTGCTTAATGGCTCCCTGAATTTTCAGACAGTTAGAAAGTGGAGAGAAAACAGTTTAAGAACCGAGAAGAAGTTAAACTGGGGAAAACATGATAGTTGAACTTTTGTTATTGCTTGATTCTCATTTCGGGTTTTTTTCAAAGCTATTTAACTTCCCAAACATTAGGAATTTAAAATTTGCTCTTTGTTGCTAATAATCTGAAAGGGGATTCATGCCTTCCATTTGGAATTAGTGAGAAAGGAGAAATTAGGGCAGCAACTTACTATCCACCAGCAATGCATAATGTAGAAATTTTCCTAATCTCAAGAACTGAATGACAAATACACAGTGAAGCATCATATTCCCAACATAAGAATGGAGAGGCTTAACATTTCTGGCTAATGTTCAATTCCAAGCAGTGTAATTAATCTGGAACTGAAGAATGTCACAGATGTTTAAAATTATTTTTCTACTGACTCAATATTCTGAACGCTTGCAAACTGTAGGCTGTGGGTTAATAGCCCCTAAAGTTCATTGCCCACTGGGCCATCTTCCAAATTTGGTGCTCTGCACAAAGCAGTATGCATGCCGAGCCAGACTGTTTCCAAAGTTCCATCTATAAAAAAAGTTTTAAAGAAAAATAAAATGGCTGTCTGGCCTGACATTATTTTGCCCTCACATGGAAATCAAACACTAAAGAAAAAAATAATAATATGAGGACTAGACTGGAAAGCAGCCACGTTACAGCATAGTATTTATTTTAATTGTTTAAAATTTTTGGTGAGTGTCAAGACTTTAATACATAGGGCAGTTTATCATGTTTTGATTGTTCAAAGATAGAAATCTGTCAACTGACTGTGGATACATAGGTTAGCCAAGTATTAAAAATGAAAGGCAAAGTATATTGATTTGCTTACAATGTTAAACATGCTAAGGACATGCTAGGTGGGCCCTCTTCCCCAATCAGAAGGAACATTTTTGTATTTGGTGGTACTGCAAGAAATTCTGTACATGTTCAGATAAATTGTCTCTTGCATTACTCATATACTGTGAATGGAGATCTGATCAAAGATTGGATCAAGATGCTACAGATCATGTTCAGATAATACCGTGTTTCCCCAAAAATAAGACCGTGTCTTATATTTTTTTGAACCCTGAAATAAGCGCTTGGCCTTATTGCCATGCACTCAAAAGCCCGATTGGGCTTATTATCAGGGGATGTCTTATTTTGGGGGAAACAGGGTATCATATATCAGAATTACATAACTGAGGGCTGTTACGATGCTATTTGTGTTTTATTACAGCAGAATTCTATAGTTTTGCTCAGGCCTGTCCCCACTTGTAATTATTATGGCACACTCACCCAATTTTCCCCTTTGGCCCAACATTAATTTAATAATAGAATTACATTTCACCTTCATTTTGCACAACCTAAGGTGGCATACTTACTGCTCTTGCCTCCTCTTTTCCCCATGACATCAAACCTGTGAGTTGAATTGGGCTGACAGAATGACTGACCCAGAGTAATTCAACCAGTTATCATGCCTAACTCACAATCTCCTGTTTTTATATAGCTCCATCCTTAATCACTACACCACACTGGCTCTGGTGCCCAGCTCATGAGCAAGATAGTCTTCAGATGGCCCTATTGGTACTGATATAAAAATAACAGTATTTTCCCTTCTTTGGTCACTATCAAAGGCTCACTTAGAGATATGTAAATACTGTCGTACTTCACCATCCATTACCTTGGAAGGGAAGTCAGCTGATCTGTAGCAAATGGGATCAAAAGTATTTTGGGGGAGTCTTGAGAAGTCCACTTGGGTTTCATGCTTTGGATCACTTCCCAGCCTCTATCATCAATTCTCTCCCAACCTTTGCCCTCTCCACTACACATTATTTCCTTAGTACTTAAGAAGAGTACGCTTCTCTATTTTGAAGCAACTTTTCTTCAGGTTTCCATCAAGATAAAAAAGAGATTGCCAGATATGTCCACCATTTTATTAAGGGAAGAAGAAGGGGAGGGTTTGCACCGAGTCTAACAATATTCTGAAATTGATTTTCCCCTCTAGATGCAACAATCCTATTTTTCCTCATTGTAATGCTATCAAAATAATGCTAGATATTGAATGGGGACCTTGTTGGGTACTATATCGTTTGTCTATATTTGTCCATTTCAACCCCTCCACTAGGAAAAGCTAGTGGAAGAGCTAGCCAGTTTCAGTTCTCAGGACCTCACTGATTTGACAGTGATGCAAGGTTTGCCTCCCTATTCTCTGTGATGATTTTGGCCTACTGTCTTTCCACATGATTCTTTATCTCATATTGTTTTAACTGTGAGAAATGCAAAAATGGGATTAGAAGGGCAGCCAAATCAGCCTAGGGAAGCCCTGGCAGTGTTCTCTAGTTAGATTTACTCCTTTTCTGCTAATTTATGGATATTCTTCCTTCTGGTGGGCATGTTGATAGAGGAATACAGGTCGGAAAACCAACCATCTTGCCTTTAGTGACTGTGCACTCACCAATTATGACAGCAGTATAAAACAATGGCTGGACCAGACACACCTGTGACAGGGTAGAGATTAGCAATAGAGGCAGCTGGCATTATTTCTGTTGACTTAAAGATGGCTAGATAGCATCTGAACATGGAGCAAAGCCCTCAGACATCTAACTTACACTCAGATTAGTTTGTTTCTAAGACTGCACTCTTGATCCATCAGAACTTTAATACATATTACATTCAGCAGTAGTCTAATGTTTCTGGAACAAAAAAGAAACATGGGAACAAAAAAGAAACATGCATCCTGCTTTGGGTTTATCTGCTCCTCCAGCTCCTCCCTGTTGTAATTGTTTTTTTTCTGATGCATTAAAGTCTATAGAGATTCTCAGTCATCCAGGTCATAGTTGTCCCAAAGGTGCTTTTTCAGGAGGCAACTGGACTTCCTTGTTTTTTCTTTTGAAGATGTTTTGCTTCTCATCCAAGAAGCTTCTTCAGTTCTGACAGGATAGTGGGGAATGGAAGGATTTATATTCCTTGCAGACAGCTGGTCATTTGAATCCTTTTAGAGGGTCATTGAAGCACTTGGAGGTTTATCTGTGTCCTCAGGGTCACTTGAGTAGTGCTGATGGTTCCTGTAGTCTGCAATTTCCCCCCTGGAAATCCATTCCTACTCCCACACCATTCGAAGGGTGTTCATCCCAAATTGGATAGCTAAAAGTCTGTAGAGGTTATCAGTCATCCAGGTCATGGTTGTCCCAAAGGTGCTTTTCCAGGAGGCAATCAGGAAATCTATGTGAAAAGGAGGCAATCAGGAGGTTTCTGATGCATTTTGCTTCTTATCCTGGAGTTTCTTTTTAGAACCTAGTCATGGGGATATCTATCCACCATCATTCTAAAATTTCCTTTTTTAAAAGCCATCAATACACGTTTATGGCCTCCTCAAGTTTTAGTTCTGGTGATATCAAATTTTCTTTTTTCTCTATTGTGAAATACAACTTAGGTATTTCAATGAGGAATGGTTTTGTTGCTCTTTATACTGGTCCAGTGCACACAGACATAACATGCTTGATTGCTTAATCATGTGCTTTAACTATGCAAGACATAATGCTCCTAACTACTTCATCCCCTCTCTGCATAACCATGGTTAAGTATTACCTTGGCAGCATCATTAACAGCGAGGAATGTTTATCAGGGCTTCTGCTGCACCAGACCTGGGAAAAAAAAATTGGATGCCTACTTCAAATCCTAGTTAAACTGTAAGTGAAATACAGTTAAAGCCAATGGGGGAATTAGGTTTGAAATGTGTAACACAGGAGGAAAAATGTGATACTACAGCTCACTTCCAATATAATTCATATGGGGTTAAGCAAGTCTGATAGGAAAATTGAAATTCTGCAAATTTAATGTAATGTTGAATAACAACAAACGTATCATCTGTAAGATGTTAGAGCTAACTCCCCAGCAATTACCTTGAGAGAAAGAAGCAGCACGATTTATTTACATCCATAATATATAAGTTGCAGAGAATTTGGGAGTTGTTTTATGTGCTTAGAACTGATGTGGTCTTTTTCTGTCTCTTTCCAGAATTAGAAACATTCTGTGTCCTAATGAGCTTAAAGTTTTAGCATCACATTATGGCTCTTTTCCACTGCTACCTCCATAGTTCGGATGAAAGTTAAAATAGAGGTTTCCAAAAATAGCTTGGATGTAAAAATAGTTCCAGCTTTGTGTTAGATAATTGGGAACTGAGATCTGTTTGATCATTTGCTCAGCAGTTTCCGCTTGTTAGCCCAAAATGTGGATTTAGTAACATTAATGTGATCATGAGTATATGGCTTGAGTAATTAGAGTAGGCTTTTCCTTCCCTCATTTTGCTTTTGAAGCTTAGTTGAAGCTCTTCAGGTTCTGTTTCCTAGAGTTGGTACTGTTACTCAGAGATCTTCTTGAGAACATCACCCACAGAAAAGAGGTCATTCCCTTCCCTTAACACCCACTTTCTTCTATGTGATAGACCGCATCACTATAACTTCTTGTCCAGTTTCTAATTAATTTTTTATCTAGTATTTTCATGCTCCTGAATATCCCAAGAGCTTCAAACAAATATCAATAAATTACAGCATTTATTTATCTTAGCTACAGTTTTGTGCACATTTTGGCTTATTGTTTTTTTGTAGAACTTCAGAATTGTAGAATTTTTACATAAAAACCAACCCTCACAGATGAGTGCCTCCAGCTGATTAAACTAGGAATTCCATAACAATAGACATGACTGAGGAATTAAGAGAGTTGATGTCCCATATATATGGAGTGTACCGCTGGTCAGGGGTGGGCTTCAAAAATTTTAGCAAGGGGTTCTCTGCCCGGTTGCTGAGTGGGCGTGGCCATGGTGGGCGTGGCCCAGTCAGCCTCCTGCACCATGGCGGGGAGAGGCGTTTTCGCCCTCCCCAGGCTCTGGAGGCTTTCATCGAGCCTCTGGGAGGGCAAAAATGGCCTCCCCCGGGCTCCGGAGGCCCTCCGGAGGCTGGAAACGGGTCCGTTTTTGGCCTTGCCAAACTTCCGGTAGGCCCGTTTTCACCCTTCCCGAGCCTCCATGCGCGCCCTGCACTTACCTGCATCCAAAACGGGCCACGTGGGGACTCCTGGGAGGGGCGGGGTGGGGTGGGCGGGGCCAGCCAGGCGGGGGATTTGGGGGTTCTCCG
>QLTV01002820.1:815582-832503 GCA_003457575.1 Thermophis baileyi
TACAGTACTATAACATAACATATAACATAACAACATAACATAAGCTACTGTAAAGAAACATATCATAACATAACATAACTTAACATAACATAACAACACAACACAACACAACACAACACATAACATAACATAACATAACATAACATAACATAACATAACATAACATAACATATACAACACAATATAACAATATAATATAATAATATAATATATACAATACAATACAATACAATACAATACAATACAATACAATACAATACAATACAATACAATACAATACAATCAAGTAATCCTTGACGTACAACCATAATTGAACCCAAAATTTTCGTTGTTAGCAAGGCAGCTATTAAGTGAGTGTTGCCCAATTTTACAATCTATTTTTGCCACAGTTGTTAAGTGAATCACTGCAGTTTTTAAGTGAATCTGGCTTCCCTCCCTTGATTTTACTTGTCAGAAGCTGGCTGGGAAGGTTACAAATGATGATCACATCACAGTGGGACAGTGAAATTGTCATAAATACATGCCAGTTGCCAAGCGCCCACATTTTGATCATGTGACCATAGGAACTTTGTAATAGTCATAAGTGTGGAAACTGGTCATTTTTTCAGTGCTGTTGTAACTTCGAATGGCCACTAAATGAATGGCTGTAAGTCAAGGACTACCTGTATGAATATTTGATTTACATCAGTTATGATCATGGAAATAGGGACTGAACATAGTTCAGTCTAGTCTAGTGGAACACATTTTGTTAATGGGGGATGGAGGACTTTTTTTTATTCAATTAAACAGAATAAAAAAATCTATATATTACAATCTTCTGTACATCTATAACCAAGTTGGTTGGGGAAAAAAACACCCTACTTTTTAAAACTATCTTCTTGCCTCAGCTCAAAACAAGAAGATGAAGCACCTTAGCTCTAAGAGAGGAAAGGTAAGTAAATTGTCACAGGAATTATCTTTAATAGTTTTGTCAGCTTGTGCCAGACTTACATTCTCTGCTTCATAATCCAAGTATTTGACATATAGTATTCTATCATTGTTGCAGCCCTCATTTTAATCGCTTTACTTTATAGAATTGAAAGTTATTTAAAAAACAATCTTGCTTGTGTTTCAAAAGTTGTCCATGTATAGGATTTAAGTCTTAAAGCCTTTGGAAACTGCTGATGCATTTTTACAAGTACTAATCTTCATTTACTGTATTCAGCTTTATGAGGAATACTAGCAAGCAGAAAAGAAAACTACTAACAATCATGAGGAGATAAAATGAAGCTTTTGCTTTTCTCTAACCGGAGAGATTAAGGAAATGTAAAGTCTGTTTTTATTGGCTGCATATGGACAACTCATTTATGTAATAAGGGAGATAGGATGTATGTGTGTTTGTGTATGTGTGAGAGAGAGAGAAAGGGAGAGAAATACAGGAATTATTTCCAGGGTTAAATAATAAAATATTTAAAATGCTCACTATTGAATAGAAAATTAAAAAAGAGTGGGTTTCCCCCCCTAAAAATCTAAACTTTCCAGTAAGAGTTTAGGATATTTTCCATTTTTTAAATTGTATTATGTGATGTTTCTGCATATTACTGAAAGCATGAAGCTGCTGCCAAAAGTATTATCTCCTGCTGAGTAGTTGCCCTCCTATTTTATAATATGCAGTACAATTTTCCACATGTTCTTATTTCCCCCAGCCTTGATTCCACAATTTTTCCTGTTGCTCTCAAAGGCAGGGAGATGCCGACATTGCAACTCGAACAACTCTGCATTGTATGCAAAGTGCTACTGAAGCAATGTGCCCTTTTCCCACATTCCCCTCAGCCAGGATATCTTCCAACTGTGTTACAAGCTGCCTCATGTCCTTGAAAAAGGGAGCTGGCTTTGAGGATGTTGGGAAGCTGACTTTGCCTCTTTAAGGACCAACTGGAGGAAAGAGGGGATCAGGAGAATTGCTGGCAAGCTTCCATTTTTTTCTTCTGTCTTCTGTATAAAGAGAAAAATATGACCCAGGGGGGCGAAACATGGTAGGTAAGTGTGCCTGACTGGGCACTGGTTTGTGGTGGGAAAAAAATCCAAAACATGGTTCTCTGAGGACATGTACTTGGGGGATGTTTGCAATAGGCTGTGACTGGCTTGTAGGCAGAGGAGTAACAGAGATGGTGGGAAGGGCATATATAGGTGTTTTCCAAGCCTGGTAGGAGTCACTGATAAAAATAGAGGTTGTGGAGCACCGAAGAAAGAATTTGACCCATCATTGTCATTTTCATCTGCAGCTTGTGTGTTTTGTTACATTTAGGTTAAAAATAAGAACCCTTAAGCTAGTTTCATGGGACTCTTGGACTTATTTCAAAAACTGACTGCTAGCAGGCAGTTCAAGTCTCTGGTCAGTGAGATCACTTGCCCGACAGTCTGCTACATGGAAAGAAGAAAAGAATGAGAAAAGAATGAGTAAGAAAGAAAAGAAGAGAAGAGGGAACAAAGGTGAGTCAGCGGTGAGAAAGCTTCAGAGAGAAGAGAAAGAAAATAGGGTCTCCTACCCCTCATCCCTAGCGGTGAGCATTGATTGGTCTGTAGTGTCAAAAGATTATCTCCAAGGTAATGCAGTGCTTAACAGGGAATATGTTGCCCAGGCTATGGGTAGTTCAATATTTGTGGATAATTAAAATCAAGAAATGCTATTTTCTGATTAGCAAGGAATCCTCCTGCCTCCTTCTTAGAGATTTACAAAATCAGATTTCCCCCTCCCCCTAACAGAAAGTAGGCAAGCAGGAAAAGAGAAACCAAGTATATCACTGCAGTTTATGTCATTTATATACCTGCCTCAAACAGGTATATAATTAGCAATAGCAATAGCACTTAGACTTATATACCGCTTTATAGTGCTCTACAGCCCTCTCTAAGCGGTTCACAGAGTTAGCATATTGCCCCCAACAATCTGGGTCCTCATTTTACCCACCTCAGAAGGATGGAAGGCTGAGTCAACCTTGAGCCGGTGAGATTTGAACCGCTGAACTGCAGCTAGCAGTCAGCTAAAGTAGCCTGCAGTACTGCACTCTAACCACTGCGCCACCTCGGCTCTTGATAGATATTGTACTTCATTATGCAAATAAATATGCTTGATGAGCATTTCCCTTTCATGTAATATTGAGAGGTTAAAAGAAAAAATAGTATTTGATCATTTTAAGAACCTACTCTCTTGGGTTTAAATATATGTAAGATACTGGTTGAATTCTATTTTCAAGAGTTATAGGTAATTATTGTAATGCCTCATAAGGTGTAATGCCTTTTAAGCCTCCAGACTCCTGGTGTGTGTTTGTGCGTGTGTGTCAAAAAAAAAAAAAAAAAGACAAGTTAGTAGTTGCATCAGCATAGTTTTTATGTACATATAATGTAATCTAAGGCCATCTCCACATGGTCAGGTTGCCGTGTTGCAAGGATACGCTATCAGCCATTTCTGAAAAGCAGGAATGGGTATCACTGTTTTTTACTCATCCTGAGGCTATGATGAATGTGGCCTCTACCCTTATTTTTCTGCTTTGAGTTGTGATTGCTTATGAGTGCATTGTTCTCCAGGGGGGCTGCTGTTTTTCACCTCATTTAAGTAAAACTAGAAGATTTTCTTTTTTTATATATGTATTTTGTGAATAATACACAAAATGTCCTGATTCTCATATAATTTAATTGTGCTTTTTTATTTTTATTTTTTTACTAAAATACAATAGATATTCAAGTTTATAGTAATAATATTAGACACATTTATAAAAACAGTAACATTAACAATTCAATCTATTTATTAAACCAAGCAATATCATTTCCACGGCAGTGGTTGGTGATTGCTGATAAAACAACAACAAAATGATTGGCAAAAACAAAAACAGTAATGAATAAAAATACAAGAGCAGCTGTACCAATATAAAGGGCCTGGTACAATAACATGTTTTGCTTAGTACTGAAAAGATAACAGTAAGGGAATTAGTAAAATCACACTAAAGTGAGGATTACAAAGTGAGGACCTGTAGCAAAACAAACAAACAAAGACATCTTCTCTTGTCACTGCTCAACTGTCCTGATCTATCATCATCCATCCCTGGGAATGTGTTTTGAGGTAAACAGTTAAAATGTGTGGATTTAGAAATAATTCAGAGCCCTGGACAGTAATTTAAGACCCAAAGAATCTAAAATATGAGTAGGACTACAATTAAATTAAATGTATCTGGCCAGGAGTAATGTCAGTTTTCATAATCTAACCAAGTTAATTACTTTGGGACTTCTTTCTCTGCTGTAGCATATTTCCTGGACTGGGGTGCAGAATCCAAGTTAAAGAGTTTTAATTGTAAATGTTAGATTTAACTCATCCTTTGAATTACTGTTCAATAACTCAGCTTCTGAGGCTTTTTTGTCTAGCGTTATGACACCAACTAGGATACCTAGAATAACTATATCAGAGATTACTATAATATAGTTATAAATTAATACGGGAATAGCTGCTCTTAATTTACCCAGATTCAAAACTCTAGTTGTCATAGGTTAAACCATATATCTTGAACAGACCTCAAATATGGTCTGGAGACCAGCAAGGTTATTTCAATATCTCTACATTTTATTCCCAATAATCTAGCATCTGCGTAATGTACTAACTGTGATTTTCAGCCTGTCTTCAAAGGTAATCTCCCATATAATACATTATAGCTATAGTGCACAGTTGTATATAGTTCTTACAGTTGGATCACACTGTGTATGCAAATTTTAATCCATATTTTTATGACACTTATGGTTTACCTATTGATTTTTTGAATTTGCCATTGTGGATGCTAGTCCCAATTTTCCATTCCTTAGGCATTGTAATGTTTCTCCATTTTATCATAACCTTTATCATAACATGATGGAATTGTTGGGGTTCACTTCCATGTATGGTAATTGATAATCAGGCCCTGGGATTTCATCCATAATGTGAAAATCAGTTATTGTGATTATTATTGAAATGTTGTGATGATGCCATTCATTTAGTGTGGCCTGCCAAAATGAGTCTGTCTCTAAAAATGAAGTCAGTACCGTAGCTGTGACTATTACCATATGGAGGAAGTTATTCATGAAGACATCAATGCAAAACTGAATATTCAGAGTCTTGAACATTTGTTTGATAATTCAGCTTCTGTACCACAGATGGCAGCTTTCTTAGTCTAATTCACTAGCTTAGCATTGATAGTTCTATTAATGGATGTATGGCATGAAATAATAATTTGCAAAAATCAAGGAACTTACTCATAGTAGGATTATAAGATTTCTCTGTGAACTACCAATAATAAAATCAAAGGCAGTCTTCTCCAATCTGGTGCCCTCCAGATGTTTTAGACTACAACTTCTTGGTCTTTGCCTGCTGGCTGAGAATACTAGAAGTTGAAGTCGCAATATATTTTAAGGGCACTACATTGGGAAAGTTTGAACAAGACCTTTTGCTAGAATGTCAACAAATCTTGTCTCTACTGGTTACATCTGAAATCATTCTGAGCAAGCTTTTCTTTCTGAACTCAGTCTATAATGCAGCCTATCTTCCTTCAGAGTAGAATTACCTCATCTGTCATGTATATGATTAAGATATTGTATTAGACATGCTTAACTGATTTTTTTCTTTATCAGTTTAAGGAATTATATTTCAACTTTTATTTATCTCTGTGCCTCTGTTTATGGATGTGTGTGCATGTGTATGAGAGAGAGAAAAAGATAGAGAGAAATGAGTGTGTGACTGAGCATAAATAAAACAAGTAACTTCAAAATACAGTCCATATTTCAGAACATTAACTATGTACTTTGTATAGTGGAAGTGTCTCCAACGTTTTAAATAATCCAACAGGAAAAATAATACACAATGTTCAATATATAAATCACTGAAATCATGAGTAAGGTAACAGCAATAGATAAAATGTTAATTAAAAACATCATATGTTTCAATTAATAAAATACACACTGGTGTAACTGTTAAAATATTCCTAAAAGAAAGCAAAGAAGGGTTTTTAGCCATTTTTTCAGAACATTTCAAAGCTGTAGAGCTTCAGAGAAACTATTCTGCTCCTAACATTCACAAACTTTATAATTCTTAGTCTTAGACCAGACAGAAAGATGTTATATACTTAACTTTATGACTGTGGCCTTTCTCCACTTTAGGCCTTCTGCCTTTACACTGGCAATGAAACACTGGGGTTTGGGGTAAATCTCCTGCTGCAATGACCACAATATTTGTCCTAGCCAAAGCACTGAAGGAAAAGGCACCTGGTTTTACAGTACCACTCACAGCTACTTTCTCCATTTGTAAATACTCTCATGATTTCAGCAATAGGAAGTTGAGACCAAACGTGATGGAAGACACTTTAAACACCCCTACTCATTCTGAGAGTTATGAGGGAAAGAGAGGACTTTTTGATGTAGGATTCTTGGCTCAGAATTAGCAATAGCACTTAGACTTATATACCGCTTCACAGTGCTTTACAGCCCTCTCTAAGCGGTTCACAGAGTCAGCATATTGCCCCCAACAATCTGGGTCCTCATTTTACCCACCTCGGAAGGATGGAAGGCTGAGTCAACCTTGAGCCGGTGAGATTTGAACCGCTGAACTGCTGAACAGTCAGCTGAAGTAGCCTGCAGTACTGCACTCTAACCACTGCGCCACCTCGGCTCTTCTAAAAGAGAAGAATTGTCTGGAGAATTGTCTCCAAAGGAATGCTTATCTGACATCCAAGCTGCTGTCTTTTCAAAATTGAAGTCTATTCCATTCCTTCAAAAAATTGAAGTATTTTATTAGTTAAAATACTAACAATTTTGAAATATTGCTTTAAAATCAGCACCCACCAAATCTGTAGGCAGAGAAACCTGGTGGAAATGTTAGTGAATTTTTTTAAGGGAAGAAGAAATTACTCATCAGTTTACCAAAGGCATGACTCTTAAAAGTGACAAAACAACTGCTACATAAAAAGGTCCACAAGAGGTTTTCCTTTATTTGGTATTTTCATAAGATGTAACTGAAATGCAGGAAGTTAGAGGTTGAAGAACACTAGAGCACTGATTGTACAAAGAAATTCATACACACTCTTTGGCTTCTTCCTGATTCGCTTCTTCGATATACTTTTTAAAGCAATTTATCTTTAATTAAAATGAAAAAGAATTGATAGGAAAAATTGTACAGAACTCTGTCAGTCTCTAGATTGATACAGCAACTTATATTCACTGTGGGAGGAGGTTTTCTGTTTTTGGAATACTCTGAATTTTCCAGAAACATAACAATACAGCAATAAGAAACAGCAATCGTTAGCTTCTCTATCACTTTCCTCCAAAATACACAAAATATATGTATGCATATATATATATATATATATATAAACGCCTGAGAATTCCTAGGAGTTTGGCATTCAGACAAATCAGCTATCAATAGACACATAAAAATAACACAGGATTCAAAAGTGACAATAAAAAAAGCTAAGAAGGAGACAAAAAGACCAGAACATATCCTCTCCAGCAGGAACAGATAAGCAGGGATAAGCAGGGATTAACACCAGGCAAACAATCAAGCAGAAAACAATACCCTAATCAAGGAATTACCAAGGAGAAAACTATACTCCCACCAACACAGGCAGGATAAGCTACTGAATATAAAAATAGAGAAAACCCCACATTAACTTGCATTGATGATGTTACCTGATTAGGTAATGAAACAGGCAAACGACCAAACTTAGAGAGCACCAAGGGCCACACACAAACACACACACAATATACATATACCAGTAAAGGGCAGTTTTTTATATAGCCTGAGTGTGTGCATGTCAGCTGTTCAAAGAAAAAAACCCCAAATCCATTGGGTAAAGCCTTGCTCAAGCTGAAGCAACTATTTGATTCCCAGCCATGCATAACTAAATTGTAGACAAGAATGGTAAATATGAGCCACACTTTTCATAAGAATATAATGTATCACAAGTTACATCAACTCTGCAGAATATACATAGAAGAGGAATTGGGGTGGAAAAATGAGAGTCCGAAGCTTTGTCTCAACCTTCTTGTTTTCAGAATGCAAGTGAATGCTTGACACATGGAGCAAGTCGAATTTCCAAATCTAGCAAAAACAGCGCCTGCATATTTGGCAGAAATCACAACCCGTTCAGGTCAGTGTCTGCCACCGTAGGGAGGAGGGGGCGAGTAGAGAAGACGATGGAGGAAGGAGGGAAGGAAGAGAAGTCCTGTGCATAAAACGAGAGGAAAATAATTCCGAGGAAAACACAAGGAACAGTGTGTGACATTTTGTTTGCTGCAGCGTTGCTGTATTACTCAAGGATCAACATTTTTACAGGCCTCTTAGTACACTTCCTCCTATGCACTGAGCTGGAATGTTTTATTAACTGGGGGGGGGCTACTTTGCAAGGAGGAACAGGGAAGAGGTGAAGAAAAGGTCAGCGATTTCAAGCTGTTACCGTAAGAATGAGTGAGACTTTTTTAAAAAACTAAAAACGTTGAGGATTTTAGAGGAAATAATACCTAATGGTATAGGGTCTCCTGCTTGAGCAGGGGGTTGGACTAGAAGACCTCCAAGGTCCCTTCCTGCTCTATTCTGATTGATTGATTGAAATAACATTGGTTGTTAATCTGGTTCAAAATTCCCAAGCCAGATGCATGAACAGGCTAGGACAGTGATGGCGAACCTTTTCTTGCTCGGGTGCCAAAAGGGCATGCGTGTGTGTGATAGCGCGTACGTGCCCACACCCATAATGCAATGCCCTCCCCCTGCATATGCGCGCACAACCCCCCGCGCTGCCCACCCCTGCGCATGCGCGCAGGACTCACTGAAGCCTCCGGAGCCTGTGGATGGCGAAAAACGGATTCCAGCTGATTTTCGGCCTTCTGGAGGGCGGGGGGGGGGGGGGGGGGGGTTTTTGCCTTTCCCCGGCTTCAGGAAAGCTTCCGGAGCCTGTGGATGGTGAAAAATGGACCCAACGGCCCAACCGGAAGTTCGGAAACAAACTTCCGGTTGGGCCGTTGGGCTGTTTTTCACCATGACATAGAACTGACATAGGGCAACACCTCGCGTGCCCTCAGATATGGCTCCGCGTGCCACCTGTGGCAAGCGTGCCATAGGTTCGCCATCACTGGGCTAGGAAGAGTCAAGTTAAGAAACAGGGTTGCTGTGGAGAGCCATGACCTCACCAGAATGTGCCTTTATGTCACAGAAACCTACCAATACTGTATGTTTTAAAATATAATGGAGAAAAAAAATGCTTATAATATCCAAGTTTGGTTTTAGGAGTTACCAAAAAGGCATGATAAAAACACAACAGTCTATTTGTAGATTTCCCCTGGTGAAGTGCTATCAAAACGATTTGTTTAATGACTATACTGATTCGGGTACTCAGTAGGCATCACGATAGAGCTTTAGTGCTGATCACTGAATGTATGTTTGGATACCAAAGAATAGTCTTATTATGAACCAGATGTATATCACATATTTCTGTATTAAATGGAGGAATTCTTTTCACTGTCCCCTCATTGTAATTGACAGGGTATGTGGAAAGGCTCACGAAAGAAATGAAGCAAATACAGGTGTCCCAGGATAATGTAGGATCCAATCTGGGTCGCTCACCAGGACCAGAGGTTTACACAAATTAACCATATATACATTTTAATAAAGTAATAGTAAGTATAAAGATCAATTATGTTTGCCCATTTTTAGTAGTCTTTTATAATCTGCAATTGCAGGAAGTATTCAGGAGCGTGCAAATGATTTTTGAGGAATGGTAACTTAGTGTAAGTTGTATGTGAATTCTGGAATATGTTCTGATATCATCGGTCCATACGTCTGAATTTAATAGTAGACTTATTTCACAGAAGATTTTGGAATAAAAAGATTTCCAAACGATAAGATGTTTGTAAATTTTCTTCTAAAAAGTGATATATTTTTTTCTCAGAAATGATCAAGATACGTTCTTCCAAGAAAAACATACACACATACACCCCCACCCCATTTTTAAAATTACATTTTTATGGATACCAACAAATAGTAACAATCAGAAATATATCACTAGAGCAACAAGAAATGATTCGTACAATAAGCAACGCAAACTGTAATGGTAATTGAATTACTCATTACTGTAGTAAAGAAGGGGGTTGATAGATCTTTTTCTTCTTGAGTCTGAAAACTCATTATCTGGTAGACTAATTTTGCAAGCTTGTGCTCCTTACTTGGGAATAAGTTACATTGGTCTCAGTAAATGTCTTTTAGCATATGGAATTGGACAATAAATTAGCAGAATCTTTAAAATCTAAGTAGGAGTGGAGAAAAGCGGCAGGAGTTTTCCTTTTACCAATGAAACAGCATCCACAAAATAATCAAGGCAGCTCTACATATCCTGGCAGTAATGATGGCCATACCCTTAGAAGATCATTTCTGCTTTTAACAAGTACCCCCTGGAAGAAAAAGTGGAAGAACCAATTTGGCACTTACAGGGATCCAGTTATGAGCTTATGTACATGGGAGGGGAAGGGAGTGAATATAAAATCAGAAAAAGTCTCAAAAATACCTGTCTCTACGGCTCAAAAACCTATTATCTACTCCAGTTATTTCAGTAACACTAGCAATAGCAATAGCACTTAGACTTATATACCGCTTTACAGTGCTCTACAGCCCTCTCTAAGCGGTTCACAGAGTCAGCATATTGCCCCCAACAATCTGGGTCCTCATTTTACCCACCTCGGAAGGATGGAAGGCTGAGTCAACCGTGAGCCGGTGAGATTTGAACCGCTGAACTGCTGAACAGTCAGCTGAAGTAGCCTGCAGTACTGCACTCTAACCACTGCGCCACCTCGGCTCTTGGCGCACTATGGTCATCTTCAGTGACTTTCTTCTATATTCTTCTATATTCATTCAACCACCGTTGTGCCAGAGTAGCAGCAACAAAAACAGGGCACAACAACAACAACAACAACAACAACAGGAAACTTATTATTTGGTGATGGCTGGGTAATGCCATGAAAATAGAATAAGTCACTAGTGGGGAAATTGCCTCCTTTGGACGATTTCAGGTTGGAGTTGGCTTGTTTACATACCTATCTTTAATTATGGCCATGATGACTGTGTCGAGGTTGTTTTATTTTAATTAAAAAAAAAACATTGTTTGGTACATAGATGGAGGGGATGCCTGTGCCTCTTGGAACAGAAGAAAGATGGAATGGCTCTGTTTGACTTAACCCTGCATTTAAGTTTCTTCATCTCTTATGGCCTGATTATTTTTCAGATCTATTTTTATGTGGGAGATGCACCCTGCAGCCCATGGTGCATGTATACGTGGCCACAAGCTTACCCCGGGTGGTTTGTTTTCAAAAGAAATGATCTCATGCCTTTCTCTCTGCGCCCCCACCCTCTCCCTTCCATATTATCTCAAGCTAAAACCATCTTTGTTTTCCAAAGGTGACTGATCGTGCTTTCCTAAGACAGGATCCGATCCCCTGTTATTGCAATGCTGGGTGGCGATACAAGTTCTGCCTCCCCAGCAAACCAGCTGAATCGTTTGCAGCACAAATGAATTTAATGTCAGCAGTCAGGAGCAGCTGTTTGGCTTGGGACTTGGATTTCACGGGGGGGGGGTGTTGGGTGACGCTGACTGTGTTTTTCCTCTTCTCTCTCCTTCCCTCTTCCCTCCCTCTCCTCCTCTCTCCATAAACATTTTGGCAGTTGCAGCTTTTGTGCAGATCATGTGACCGAGTCCCTAGGCAGATAATTTATTTCTGTAGCTTTCATGAACAATCATGAACAATCATTAACCTTCAGACACTGAGTTTGCTCACCGCTTTGAGGCATTCGGAGAGGGTGTTTCTATTATTATTGCTGTTGTTGTTGTTATGACTGTATTATTATGTTTCCTAACTAGTTTAATTCACAAGGTATCAGGAGAAAATTGCAACCAAATTATAATAGGCAGTAATGCGCAACACTTAAAGCTCTATTAAAACAAACCTTGCTTACAAGGCAATTCATCTGGCTTAGCTTGGGTTTATGGATCAGAATAATTATTCCCCCCCCCTTTTCCTGGTGATGTAAGAGCATCTGCCATCATGATACTCCCTTAGTGTCTCATTCTGAATGCAAAAACCACTATTACTGGGTCCTTTAAAAGACAACCCTTTTGATCTCTTTCCCCACCCCCCCAAAGAGACAAAAGATCTGGGGGCTTTCTGGAGATGCAACAGGGTTGCTTTTGTGACAGAAGGCATCCAATTTCTGATTGTGAAAAGTCCCTTTTCCTCTCTATGCGGTTTCCTCTAATGTGGTGAATTGATAGCAGATTTGATACTGAAGTGTCCTTCCCCACCTCCTCCCATTTTCCTTGGTTTAAAGGGAGTGTTTTTACAATGCTGGTGCATACAAAAGAGACTGTTTTGATAGGCTTGGCCAGTAAGACAGATACATCAAACTAATTTGTTTAAAGTATTTGCAGCCATATGAACAGCCCCAAATAGTTGTGGCCTGATTTTAAGGGTGTGGAGAGATCTTTTATATATATCAGCATCTCAATCCCCTTCTCCCTCCATGGATCCAGCTACAGAATAGTGGCTAATGCATTTGTGTGTGTGCGTGTGTGTATCTATTGTATACTTTTCTCAGTTTAGAAATATAACATTACATTATTGTAAATTATTTTTTTATAAGAATGTCCAATTGAAATCTGGTTTCTATCTGTAGTTTATCACCAGAAACAAAGTGTTAATTTAGGAGATAAATTCAATTATCTATTGTGGTCTGTAAGAATGTGAATAAAAGATCTTCTTTGATTGTTAACTTGTGTCTTGGGATACAGTACTAGCAATATTACAGAAATGTTTTGACACTAAATTTTTGCAGGATATTTTTTAAAAAAACTTACCAATGGAGTCAGTTTTTTTAAAAAATTTCAATCTAATCAACAACCCTAGGATTTCCTCACTATCGCCCAATTACCAACCAATTGTTTATTATGATTAAATAATAAATTAAGCTAGAAGCTAAAACATAGGAAGAACAATTGCAGGAACTGAGTATACCTAGTGAAAAGAAGGACCAGGGGTGACATGATAACAATCTTCTAATACTTGAAGGGCTGCCACAAGGAAGAGGGGGCTAACTTATTTACCAAAGCAACAAAGGGCAGGAAAAGAAACAATGGGTGGAAACTAACCAAGGAGAGAAGCAACTTAGAACTAAGGAGAAAATTCCTAACAGTGAGAACAATGAACCATTGGAACAAATTGCTTTCGGAAGTTGTGGGTGCCCCATCATTGGAGGCTTTTAAGAGGAGACTGGGCTATCATTTATCAGAAATAGTATAGGTCACCTGCGAGAGTAAGAGATTGGACTAGATGACCTCCAGGGTCCCTTCTAACACTGTTACTGTTTTCAGATTGGCAAGTTGGCTAGGTACTGTCATAGGGAAATTTGCATATAGAAGAAAGATCTACCCCAAAGCATCTACAACAGGGGTGTCAAAACTGGCGGCCCACAGGCCGGATGTGTCATGCACAGGCTATGCCCACCCCAGCTCCGCGAATGGGAAAAACGTCACGAAACATTACGTGTCGACAACGTGACGCCGCGAGTTTGACACCCCTGATCTAGAATCTGACTTTGGGTGGGGGGGAAATCTTATTATCATTGAGGCACAATTGAAGACGAGAAGTTGATGAATTGGACATCATTTTCAGATGTGCCAATGCTCTACTATGTTGAATCCCCTCCTACTTTGGCTGGAAAAGACGAATTGAAAATGGACCAAGGCATTATGATCCCCTACTACAGGTTTCTTTTCTCTGTTACCCTACAATTTGTTTAGACCATTTTAAGGCAAATGGGCAATTATTGATCTTAGATTAGCAAAGCTACTGCTTGTTTTCAAGGCTTCCAGTCTCTTTCAGTGAGTGCAAGTCTTTAACAAAATTACATGCTAATATAATAATGAATTCAGATCCACTGCTGCAGTATGATGGCTGCATAATTCAACAGAAGTATTGACGGGGAAAACAGAAAAAAAAAGAAGAAAAGATTGGCGGGACTATCCTTAAATTGAAGAACATCTGTTCAAACTGCTAAATGAGGACTGAGCATGCTCAGAAGGCACAAAGAAAAAAAAAGCCCCATGAAAATCATGGTAGGAAAAGGGGGGGGGGCGCTGAAATGGAAGCTCTTGCTTGCTGGAACATTAGATACAGGAATCCTTACTGTAAATGAATTGAAGTGGCTACCCCCAGGTTCCAGAGTTTGGGGATGGGCACTACTAGGACCCAGAGAACAGCAAATTGTATCTTCTGTTGGTACATGTGCTTTAGAGCAGGGGTGTCAAACTGGCAGCCCGCGGGCTGGATGCGTCACGCGCAGGCCATGCCCACCCAGTTCCATGAAGGGGAAAAACATCACGAAACGTCACATGATGGCAATGTGACGCCGCGAGTTTGACACCCATGCTCTAGAGCAATGTTTCTCAACCCTGGCCATTTTAAGATGTGTAGACTTCAACTCCCAGAATTCCCCAGCCAGTCATGGTTGAGCAATACTACTCTAGAGGCACAGATACAGTGGAATGCTATACTGGAGGATGTTGGTCATAGGAGACATAAGAGGCAGGCAGGATAGGAGATGAAAGGGAATAATAGAAAGTAGGAGGAATCGCAGGGAGAGAGAGGAGCAGTTGGTTCTTGAGCACCCTAGGACCCTAGTTTAATTAGAAAGTTGTAGGACCCAGTTAGGCTCTTGAAATGCTGATACTTTCCCTCACTTAGGTCCTATTGCCAACTTCCTTATTTGCCCCCTGGAGTTGAATGCTGAGAACCATTCAGCATGCATAGAATAGCAGTCATCAGTGAAAGAAGAAAACAGCCCTTTGGGGACAGCATTTGGAAAAAGCAAGCAAGTAAAGATAGTCTTTCTATCTAAGCTGGCAGGATCTCTCTTGAGATACACAGACACAAATGTACACAGTGAGCCTCAGGCCCCAGGGAATATGTGAGTGGTGAGGAGAGGCCCAATGGTGCTGTTAGTCAGAGGGCAGGTGAGTTGGTAGCTAGTGCAGCAGTTATATCTCCATCTCAAATAGATGTAAGTATTTGCACATATCTGAATTTTGAAAGAAGGGTAGATCACAGAAGAGTGTAGTAGATGTGCAAGTGCAAGAAGCAGTTCTTTAAATCTAGTTGATCCAGGACTGTAGCCACTTGAGTAATAGCCTGAGGGACTTTCTTGTATTGCATGGGCCATAACAAATAGAAAGCTCATGTTCCCCAAAGACAAGAAACTAGATGCTTCCATCCCACACATTACTGGCATGAAATCCCCAGTGCTGACAAAGTGGAGACACCATAGTTTATGTACTCAAAATCCAAAATGCCACATGTTGTTTCTGTTGCAAAGTTTCAGTCTCATGTTCCAACCACAGAACAAAGGATTGAAAAAATTTGGTTAGAAATATGGTAGGATGGGAAGAGCAGCAAATCACCAGAGAAAATTCCATGGTGAAAAGATCTTGAGATGGGACTAAGGGTAAATCACATCATAGATGATTAACAGGAAAATAATACATCAGAGTTTGTTTAGCGGCAAAATGTTCTGAAAAGATTCAGTGCCCTTGTGAGAATGCTTGCTATCTAAAATTTAGCATGGTGTCGCACTTCAGATCAGCTGTGTGTGCCAAATAATGGAAATGTCCTTAAACTTATGGAGCTAATGACTGAGTTTGGTTCTGTACTCCAGCATCAAAGCAAGAAATCTTGGAAGAACAACTCAAAATGAGATCATAATTACTGGCAGCAAAAGCCAAACAGAAAACTTTAGCCAATCTGAGCTCAGCAAGATGTTCCTCTACAATTCCGAACAGCACACCTGACATCAGTCACATGGACGAATGACTTTAATAGTGCATGTTGTATCAACAAGAGAATATACTGAAAATGCTCCACAATGGTGAGTGTCAAAGAACTTCTAGAATTTATTGACACGGATGACAGAGAAACTGTTATGACAAATGTGCTCCTTAAAAAGCTGGAAGATGTAGGAACTGAAATAGCTGACTCCAGAGGTCAGGGCCATGATAACATTAAAGGCAAGAAGAGAAGACTGCAGGCGTGAATTTGAGAGTTATACATTCAAGGCTTTTTTTTTAAAAAATCCCATGGAGTTCTCATTCATAGAATATGGGGGTCAGGAACACTGTACCAGCTTCTAGTGAGGCTGGTGAATTTTTAAAATGTAATTCAGAGAATCTATGTGTTTTTCTCTGCATTGACTTGTTACAAATTTTGAAGCAACATTTGGGAATACCCTCTGTGATTTTGAAACCTCATCACGTGAAAGTTGAGCAGAGAGGATGGAGTCTAACATATAGTTAGATAAATATCTTAGAACCTGTTGTTCACAACATTTATTTCAAACACGATGTTATGCCACAACCTAAGGCATACAGAAATTTGAAGTTAGGGATATTCTTGGTGATTCCATTATCTTCTGCCATTTTTACTCCGTGAACAATTCCTGTGTAATATCGTTCATATTCATGACAGCATTTCTATCTTCCCAATTTGATGTTTCATTGTGGAAGAGTTCAGCATTTTTGTGCAAAAGAGTTTTAAGTTTGGTTCTCCTGAACCAAATTGGTATCAGAGCTGTCCCTTAGGAAAATAGCATAGGAAGAGATAAGAAATGAGACCTTACAAAGTTTTGACCCAGGTAAGGCAAACTGTGGGGTAGCCATTTCAGCTTCCTGCCTCAAGTCTGAAATATTCTAGGCTAGCTTGCTAGATTAGGAGGGAATTTAATTTAATTTAATTTAATTTAATTTAATTTAATTTAATTTAATTATTTAATTTAATTTAATTATTTAATTTAATTTAATTTAATTTAATTTAATTTAATTTAATTTAATTTAATTTAATTTAATTT
>QLTV01002820.1:833337-866690 GCA_003457575.1 Thermophis baileyi
TCTATCCATCCATCCATCCATCCATCCATCCATCCATCCATCCATCCATTTATTTATTATGCTGTCCATCTCAGCAAATGGCTCTGGGTGGCTTACAACATAAAAATATAAAATAATGAGATGATTAAAAACATTCAGTGTTAAAAATTAAAACATTACAAATGAAAAAAAAAAGCTAAAAAGGGACCAATACATAAGCAGGGTGAAGGGGGGGGGAATCTTCTCCTAATCTACTAACCATCAGAATGGGATGCCTCCACTGAGGCCCCAAGCCAGTTGGCTGAGCTAGGTTTTCAGGCCCTTTTGAAAGTCCAAGTGGGTGGAGCCAAATCTTACCGCATGATGTTCCAAAGGGTGGGAGTCATGGCAGAAAAGGTTCTTCTAATGGGTTCTGCTGGCCAAAATTCCTTGGCCAACAGGATCCACAGCATACTTCTTGTGCTGGAACAAGTGAAGGGGTCAGTCCCACTGGTGTTACCTTGTTCTTAATTTGCCTGGAAATCCCAGTCAATGAACTATATTTTATAATTGCTTGATTTCTTGAATGGTGAGGCAGAGGAAGGAGTCAGAAGGTCAAAAAACATTCTTCTTTGTGTATCAGCTGAATATCTGCCATTAGTCAAAACCTCTATCCATTCACTTGAGTGCAGTTATTTTGTTACTTTGGATTAGTGGAAGAATCTGATTTAATTTCATAGTGTATCAGCTGAATGCTGTGCAAAATTATCTTTCATTCAAGATGTTTTGTGATTTTATTTCACTGGGTGTGCTGTAGCATGTGAGAAAGTGCACAATGGCTTCCTTGTCACTCTTTCTAGCCTGCTCGTATTTTGCACCCAGCCATACCCTGTTTATCTTCTTCATGTGGAAAATAAACTAGATTTCTTCTTGCTTGTGATATTATGCCTGGTTTTTGTATCTCTACTTTAAATTAGTAAGAGAATGTTTAACTTAGATGTTCCTTATGCAGTAGAGGAAGTAACAAATTGTTTTGAAGACATTCTGCAATTAATGAAATTTAATAAAATTAATGATGATTGCAATCTTTAAAATCTCACGCTTTTATTAAAAGCGAAGGCTCTAACACGAGGGGCACGTAATCTTATTATATTCTATAGCAATGTAGCAGACAACCTAATTGTTGTCTATCAATATTCACAATGATAGAGTGGCACTGTAGCACAAGAGGGATTAGAAATTTTCCCATAAGTGACTATACATTGGTTCTCAATGCCTTACATCATTTTTCCTCTAAGGATTCAGTGGATGTCTTGCTGATTATTGATTTTTTTCAATGAGCAGCATATAATTTGTAGAAGGCTGAGTGTGCCAAATCCCAAAGATGATGTAGTTATCTTCCATTATGTCAATGAAGGGTACAATATAACTTCATTATATTAAAAAATGAACAATGAAGAATAGCGGGCAATTAACACAAATTTCTTGACTTCTCATTTATTTAAAAATAATATTTGCTGTTTTATAGACCCACCTGATCCTTTTTAGTGTGAGGGGGAGAATGCATCACATATCACAGTTAAAGAAAAAGGAGACCCCAAATTTCTGGTATTTTGTGTGTCCCTTGTCCCTCCAATATAGACAAGATAGAAAAATATAACTGATTGGCCCATGTATGTTGTGTGAATGTTTTATTTTAATATTGATGTATTTTTAAATTGTTTTTTTTAAATATATGTTTCTATTGTTGTCTTTTTTTTATATATATACTGTGAGCCGCCCAGAGTCCTTCGAGAGTTGGGCGGCATACAAATTTTGCAAAATAAAATAAATAAATAAATAAAAATCCTCACCTGACAATTCTAGGTTGGAATGGAATGGAATGGAATGGAATGGAATAGAATAGAATAGAATAGAATAGAATAGAATAGAATAGAATAGAATAGAATAGAATAGAATAGAATAGAATAGAATAGAATAGAATCTGGAAGGAACCTTGGCAGTTTTCTAGTCCAACTCCCTGCTCAAGCAAGAGACCCTATACTATTTCAGACACATGGCTCTCCAGTCTCTTAAAAACCTCCAGTGATGAAGCACCCACAACTTGGTGTCATTCCACCCAGGGGTGAAATTCAAAATTTTTCCCTACTGGTTCTGTGGGCGTGGTTTGGTGGGCGTGGCAGGGGAAGGATACTGCAAAATCTCCATTCCCATCCCACTCTGGGGCCAGCCAGAGGTGGTATTTGCCGTTCTCCGAACTACTCAAAATTTCCGCTACCGGTTCTCCAGAACCTGTCAGAACCTACTGAATTTCACCCCGATTCCACCCCAACTCCCATGTGCATTGTTACCAACAGGAAACATCTCTACCAACTGCTGTCTCTGATGTGAGGAGGGGCTAAAGTTGGGGCAGGAGCTGAGTTTTGACAGATGGTTTTCCATGTTAGTAAGTGTGATTAGTGGATCATTGCTGAGATGAGTAGTTTGTTGGGAAAAGAAACAAGCTGGATAACTTTAATTAATACAATTAATTAAATTAATTAATTAATACATTAATTAATTAATACAAACATTATTAATTAATTAATAAATAAATACGGACATTAATACAATTGAGAGAGTCCAGAGATATTTCACGAGTGGAGTCCTCCACTCCTCTACTCGCAACAGAATACCTTATGCCACCAGACGTGAAATTTTGGGCTTAGACAACTTAGAACTACGCCACCTTCGGTCTGACCTAAGCGTAGTACATAAAATTATCTGCTACAATGTCCTACCTGTCAATGACTACTTCAGCTTCAACCACAACAATACACGAGCTCACAATAGATACAAACTTAAAGTGAACCCCTTTTATTCGTATCCATTTCATGTATTAATAACCATGTTTATACCTATATCTGTTATCTAATACATGCTTGACAAAATAAAATAAAATAAAATAAAATAAAATAAAATAAAATAAATAAAATAAAATAAAATAAAATAATAAAATAAAATAAAATAAAATAAAATAAAATAAAATAAATAAATAAAACTTAACCTCTTTCATTAATGTGAACATAATAAGGACAGTACCATTTGCTGGCCTCCTTATGATGGCAAAATAGGAATTTCCAGCAGAAATGATGTGGATATACTTTCCTTCAACTCAAAGAGTTATGAATTGTACTTTAACTGGACTGTGAGGAAGAGCCCGTAAGTGAAACAAATTAACCTATTACTAAGCACATGACAAGAATCATTTGACTCTTACACAGCATGGGAAAGATATGGAAGTATTTCACAGAATGAAAGCAGAAAGATTAGTGAGAGAAAAACTCCTAATAGAATCACCGGGGTTTTTTTTAGTTTCAGAAAAATATAGCGGTTAGCCTTATGAAATAAATGGAGAAAAAGGGGAAGGGAGGGCTTGGAAAATTCATGTCCTGCAAAAAGGAAACAGCATTTTCTCATTGCTGACTGAAGCTCACTATACACCGAGTGGATAGATAGCACATCAACTGATAAAATATATTATTGAAAGAATATTTCAGTCAGCAATGAGAAAGTGCTGTTTCCTTTTTTGCGGGGCATGAATTTTCCTGCCATCTTGAATCTGATTGCATACTTTTAGCTAAAATATTGCATATTGAATTTTCTGGTTCATGTTTTAATCTTTGCATAGCCTCACTTTGAAGACTTTTCTGGTCCTTTCAGCTGAATTCTGGAAAAGAAAAAGAAAACCTTGGCTTGTGATATATATTGCTTCAGCTGATTGATTTTTCCTCTCACTGGAGATTATATCATGTCCCTGATGAGAAAGCTCTCTTTGTGTACTTGTGCAAATGTCTATGTATGAAAAAAAAGAGCACATCTGAATTCCTTAGAAATAAAATCTGTAGTAGCAGACTGCATATATTTTATGCATTGTTTGAATTCTGGGGTATCAGGAGAAATAGCTACAATTTCAAATATATTGCTTCATTTCATCCAATGGTGAGCCTTAATTTCCGCAATACTTCTCTATGGGTATCAGAAAGCTAATAGAACAGAACATTTGTAGGTCAAGGTTGAAATGTGGGATCCTTGTTGCCCTCTGAGTTTGGTTGTTTTCTTGCGTTGATAATATTACGTAGTTGGGTAATGAAATGTCTGCAAGAAAATGATCAAGCTCAGAGAGTACCAAGGACCCCACGGATATCAGAAAACTAAAACCAGATCACTTTCCAAAGAGCCAAGCCATTTTCAGAGAAATCATCACTTGCACATTATATAACCAGACTTCTTAGCATAACAACAAAGCATACCAGAAAAGTATATAAACTAGCTCTAAAACTACATGGATAAATACAGATAGTTTTCAACTTATGATCACAGCTGAGCCTAAAATTTATCTCGCTAAGTGAGAAATTTGTTAAGTGAGTTTTGTCCCATTTTACGGCTTTTCTCGACACATTTGTTAAGTGAATCACTGCATTTCTTAAATTAGTAACGTAGTTGTTAAGTGAATCTGGTTTCCTCATTGACTTTACTTGTCTGAAGGTTGCAAAAGGGGATCACATGACTCTAGGACACTGCAACCGTCATAAATGTGAGTCAGTTGCCAAGTACCCAAATTTTGATCACGTGACCATGGGGATGCTGCAATGGTTGTAAGTGTGAAAAATGGTCATAAGTCACTTTTTTCAGTGCTGTTGTAACTTTGAATGGTCACTAAATGAACTGTTGTAAGTCAAAGACTACATTACTTTATCACTTTTTTTACATTACATAATCACTATTATGCTATCACATAAACATTGCTTATGGGTAAATCAAAGAAAAATTAGACATGATTTTATTATTCTCTGTAACAACTATGGGATAGCCGATATCACACTGAACAGCAGTACCCAGTAATTTTTATTTTTATTTTATAATTAAAAAGAAACAGCCTGCTGTTTGGAGCTAGTTTTGCTATTTGGATGACTGAATGAATGAGATGTTCACTAGAGAAAAAGTATTTTCAAAAGATCTAAGTCTATATTTTGTAAAAAGAAAGGACTTGATGAATGAACCTCTTTGGCCTTGATATGCATCAAATGTCGAGGGCTTGACCTGCTCAAGGAGAAAAAACGGGAAATAGGAATGAAATACATTTTTAAAAGGTTTTTTTTTTTGCTTAGAAAAAAAAAAAGAAAAAAAAATCATATAGAGAGTTGCGATCCAGCTACTGAAATCCAGGCTGTGTTTGGATTTTTACTTAGAGATATCTATCTGTGAGTTGAGTAACATACCTTCAGAGCTTGAAGGATGATCGATTTCTAAGACAATCCTTTCTTCAAAAAGACTTCTAGCTGGCACTGTTTTTGTAAACAAAAACTGCTGGGGGAGAAATTCAAGAGGCCAACAGTCAATAGGCTTTTCTTATGGCTGTTCCATTATCAACCATTCTTTTACAAAATAATTATCCATTGATCAATAAAAGTAAGATTAATACTATGTATATCAGGGGTGGGTTCTAACTTACCTCGCTGCCGGTTTGCTTCCTCCCGCGCCGCGTGGCCGTGCCTCGTGGGCACGCGCATGCGCAATGCCGAAAAATCCAAAAAAATTCCCCCCCCCCAAAAAGCCGAAAACAAGATGGTGATGCATGCGCAGTGCCGGAAACTCGGCTTCTGCGCTTGCGCAGAAGAAAAAAAGTTCCTAATTTTTTTTTTCCAATGAAAAAAAAATTCCAAAAAAAAAGATCGTGGCGTCCACGGACCGGCACTGACCAAACCGGCTCCGTGACATCACCAGTGGGTTGCTACCGGTTCAGGCGAACTGATCTGAACCGGGAGGAACCCACCTCTGCTGACTAGTATATGGAAAAGGCTGGGGAGGCAAAAACTTTAGCAAATTAAACTATCCCTAACAATAGGCAGCTTCTGACATTTTCTTGAAACTCACCATAATGAAGACTTTATTAAAAATGATTTTTAGTCTTTAAAAGTCCAAAAGCTCATAGCAGATGTCTGTAGGTCAGACTGGGCTATATATATAAAACCATTTGATTGTCCTATGATTTGAGTGATTTGAGTTTTCACTTCTTCCATTGTATTTACATTTACATATTTCTTTATATTTTTCCTTCTGTCATTGGAATCTGCTATTTACTGCAGTCATTCTTTTTAAATCTTAGTTTGCACCATTTTACACCAATTTTATTTATTCCCCAATCTGATGGTCTCCTCAAGTGCTGGATTATCACTTCTATCACTTCAGTTAGCAACACTATGATGGAAGCTGCACTATAATCTTGATGGAGAAATATCATGTGGGATGTATATATGTAGGGCCTTTGATTATTTTACCATGTGTGGTAGAGATATGAAAAGATATCATCCTTCCAAAATTGTATAATGCTTTTATGTTTTATGTGATACAAATTTTATGTGAAATTTTGTATCACTACAAAACACAGAGTTGAATAATCTACAGAATTTGGTTTGTTGCATCTATTCATATGATCCAACATTTTTCATAAACATAAGAAGTCTATTGTCTACTTATTTTTGGCAGCAAAACTAACTATTGCAAAATATTGGACATTTCTTGAACATGCAATAATTGATTTTTGGATTAAAACAGCTTTTTCAATTGCTTTATTAGAAAAAAATGATTAACTCAATATCCGGGTGCACATTTTTATCACGTTTTGGTTATATTATATCATTATGTTAATAGCAACAGATGAAGCTTTGTCAATTCTTATAAGTAGAAATTATGAACTTTTCTGTTAATGATGCTTTTTATTTTATTTATTCATATCACCTTTGTATTACTTTTCATAACAAGGTATGAGTTCTTTACTTAGTTCTTCCTTTGTGTAAAGAACATTTCTTCATTTGCCCCCCCTCCCCCAAGATGTCTATAAATTAACTAAAGTGCAGCTTTATTTTATTTTTTTAGTCTTGGTGGCCAGTCATCACCTGACAACAAAAGGTTCTAGTGAAATGCAATAGGAGCAGTTTTTTGTGCCAATGAAAAGCAGGGTTGGATCCAGATTAATGTCAGCATTCCATGAATGAAGTCTGAACTGAATTTCTTTTCCTTGTGGAAAGGAAGGACAGCTATTTTTTCAAACCTCTTTAGATCTTTACAGTAGGTTTGCTGGGATTTTCAGAGTAGTTGTTAAAATGGCCTCAGAGCTCTTGTCACTAGATCCCTTGGTTGAATTAAATGTCTACCATACACAAAGTGAATCTACACAGGTATATTGAAAGAAGACTATCTAAATATTGTGTCAACTCTGAAGCTGGCCTGACTGAGGCCATCTTTGAGGCTTCAGTGTTGCCACAATGGAGATGAGGGTTAGGGAGGGGGGAATAGAGATAGCTTGGGTTTTGTAGCCAAAACAAAATAGTTTCCTTTGGGAACCAAGGACATTCCCACAGGTGGCTGAAGAGAGGAGGAGTGCACCTTGATTGGACCATGTGACTGATTGTTTGGGAAAAGGGGGAAAACTTTAATTAGGTGAAAACCATGGGAACCTTTAGAGTCGGTTTTCACCAGTCTGTGCCAATATGATATATCCAATAAAACTGTTCTTTAAGGAATCTACCTGCGTCGGAGTTCTGTTTGCTATGGGTATATTACTTGGAACCCTGACATACTGTCTCAACAGCTGAAGAGACAAAGTAATAAGGTACCCATTGAAAGCAGGATTTCAGAATCAAAATGGTGCAGTTTCTAGCTTGAAATAAATAGCAGGATATCAATAAAATTGCTGAAGATTGTCCTATGCAGAGTGAAAAATGATGCTCTCACAAACAGAGCTGTGATCTGGGCAGTTCTGGAGGAGAGCATTATCTTTTATCTGTGACTTTTGTCCAGCCACTTCTTAAAGGTGAGATAATAGCTAAAATCATACCAGTAGAAATGCTTCTTCACGCTGTATTTCCATAATACATCAAGCAGGTGCACAAAGGAACTTAAGTAAAATGCAATGTTATATGAAGTGTTTACACGGAGAGGGAGAGACATAAACATATCTCAATGCAAAACAATTGAGAGAGCTAAATGCATGCTTTGCTCACAAATACGTTAAATAGATTTTTCATACATTGTTTTCATAAACCACTCAGGGAACAATTTGGATGAAGAAGTGTTTATTCTTATTCAAAAATTGCCTCTTCCATGGACTTGGTAGAAATAACAGAGAATCTAGGAACTATAGCTTTCTTTCCATGGGTGATCAGGGAAAAAAACAATAATGGTAATATTTTTCAAGTGACTTTATCAATATTGTCTGGATCAATTATTACTTGTTAGATGTCTATTAACCAGGTATCATTGTGACAAACCTACTGAACAATACTGAATGAGAAATCTTTATTATGAGTTATTATTTGCTTGAGCTGTTGTAAGAATGAGCACAGAGTATAATAATGGGAAATGTTAATTTAAAAAATGTTTTAAATCACATAACATTTGTGCATATTTTTCCTACACGCACACCTTTGTACAGCGGTCTATACAAAATACATTTTTATTCACATTTCTTTAAATATAATTCTTTTTAATGCACATTTCTTTATTGTATGCATTTGTTTTGGCAAAACAGTGGCAATTTTACAGAGTCCCTCAGTGTGAATTTCAGCTTACACACACACACACACACCACACACACACACACACACACACACACCACATCCGGATAGATTCATTTTAACATTTTGATGGATTGGATTTCTTTAATGGATTGAATCACATAGTAATTGATTTGATCCCAGGGTCCCTATTCCCCGAGTTATTATCCTGTGCAATTTTTGAACCCCATGATGGGAGCTTCTTCTTCTTTTGTGTCATATCCATGATCGGATGTTGGTGACCATCTTGGCGATCCTATTTTTATCAACAGCTGCACGAAAAAGTGCTGTTGAGTTTTGTCCAAACCAGTCCCTTAGATTTTGAAGCCATGATGTTCTTCTTCTGCCTGGACCTCATTTGCCTTCAATATTTCCTTGGAGGATTAAGTGAAGTATGCCGTATTTTTCCGGGTGTCGCATCACATATCCAAAATATTCTAACTTTTGCTTTTTTGTGGTTTTGATGATTTCCCTTGGCTTTTCCTCATTTCTGATTTTGTCATATGATGGGAGCGGACAGGCACAAAAGCCAGGATAGACAAACTTGAATGTTTTGAACTACAAAATTATTTTAGACTTTTCGAAGTTTTTCTTTAACAAATATTCTTGCAAGCTGTAATGGGGCTCTGTTGGCATTCCAACAAAATGCAAATCCATTTTCATTTCCTGAAGAATAAATCATATTGATCATACTTGGATTTATTTTGAATTATCAATCAAAAAATATTTATTTATTTATTTGTTTGTTTGTTTGTTTGTTTATTTATTTATTTATTAAATTTATTTATCAAATTTATCTATCAAATTTATATAGCTTCCAAACTCACATATAGGTTCCCAAAGATAAAGCAGCTTATCCAGTGGTACATATGCAGTTATATGTGTGCCATATTCCTGCGAAACTTTTAGGAGTGAAGAGATTTATTTTTTTTAGTGAGACACCCAAAAAAATAAGACAAGTGCAGAAGATAGTAATCATGTTATAAACAATGTTCCCTCTGACATTGAAAATCGCTGTGCAGCAGTTGGAAACTGCCGCGCGGCGATTCCCTGTCACGTGCGCGGCTGCGCAGCTGCGCAGCTTAGAGGGAACATTGGTTATAAAGCTTTGATTTTATTTGGGTCATAGTTTTACTTTTGTATTCATAGGACGTTGTTGATCAGTGGTCTCATATGGATGTAAAAAATTAAATGAAACAGTGGAATTCTATTTGACAGGCATTTTCACATCATATCTAAGCATCTTCCAACAGTACATTGAACAAAGCAACAAACATCTGTCACATCTGGCTCCTTTCCCCTTCCATCCTTTCCCTAGAGAAAGATTGTGGATATTGGATAGTATCATTCTCCTTGGTAGACTAAGCATCATTTTGACCAAATGTTGCTAGGTATTGGTATGCTAGGTATGAATTTCTCTCACTTACACACACACACACACACACACACACACACACACACACACACACACACACACACACACACACACACACACACACACACACACACACACACACACACAGAGAGACAGACATAGAGTCCCTGATTAAGAAAAGAAATCTTGAAAACTAAGCAAGAAAGGAATTCATTGGAGGAAGTTCAGACAGTGTGAGACCAGAGGTGGGTTCCTCCTGGTTCGAACCAGTTCTATAGAACCGGTAGTAACTTGGCGGCCTGGGTTGCTAGAACAGGCAGCGACCCAGGCCTGCCACACCCTTGAACCGGTTCTTTCGTTTTTCGTTCATTTTGTTTTTTTGCTTCTGCGCATGCGCAGAAGCTTTTTTAAAGCACTGCACATGTGTGAAGCTGGAGTGAAGAAAAGAAGAACCCACTGTTGTGACCCAGCACAGCAAACCCCCAGAAACGACACACACACACACACACACACACACACACACACACACACACACACACACACACAGAGTAACAGACATAGAGTCCCTGATTAAGAAAAGAAATCTTGAAAACTAAGCAAGAAAGGAATTCATTGGAGGAAGTTCAGACAGTGTGAGACCAGAGGTGGGTTCCTCCTGGTTCGAACCAGTTCTATAGAACCGGTAGTAACTTGGCGGCCTGGGTTGCTAGAACAGGCAGCGACCCAGGCCTGCCACACCCTTGAACCGGTTCTTTCGTTTTTCGTTCATTTTGTTTTTTTGCTTCTGCGCATGCGCAGAAGCTTTTTTAAAGCACTGCACATGTGTGAAGCTGGAGTGAAGAAAAGAAGAACCCACTGTTGTGACCCAGCACAGCAAACCCCCAGAAACGACACACACACACACTTGTCCAAACTAAAGAAGGTTTTATCACTAATCAAGGCTTAGTGATCATTTAAGTTCAGAGTTTCTCCCAAAGTGCTTGTTACCACTCACAAAACACTTTGGCCGGGATTTCAAATACAAAACAAAACAAACAGATTATAAAGTCCTTAATTGCCTCACTTGCTGGAACTGGCCGAGCGCCCGGACTGGCTTGCCGGCTAGCTGCCCTGCGTGCCCTAGCATCAATCAGAGGCTCCTCCTCTTCACTGGAGTCACTGAACTCCTGCTGGGGAGGTGCAGAAGGCCCTGATTGAGTATCGTCCTCTGGCCCTGCGTCCTCCTCGGTCTCGGACTCCGGTGCCGGAGCTACAGACTGCTCTTGCCACCCTATGGTCTGTTCTTGTTCTTCCGGATCCATGAGCAGCTGCACGGGACGGGGGCAAGCCACAACACCCACCCCTGTGTGAGACTAACATTTAATTTCTTATATTGATTTATTGGGAAAAATCCAAGTATTGATTGTGAAAACAAATATGTACATGAATTGTGTGGACGCATATGTACATACATCTAGACACACATGGTGCATTAATCAGACAAATTGTCCTTTCCCTGGAAGGACAACAATCTTCTTGTATAATAGCCCACTGCAATCTCATCTCCTTCATATATGTCAGAATGCAATTCCCATTCAGTGCAACATGTAAGCAGCCTATTGTGGCAAACAATCCAAGGACAGTGATGGCTTTGGGATGTATGATTTTTCAATGCACTTTTTTTTTAGTATTTGTTACATTTAAACTAGGAATGTTGTATACATTATCTATTTTAAATGTAAGAGACAAGATATTTTGATTCGCTTTGTTTTCGTCTTTTTGTGTGTGCTAACAATAGCATACACATATCCAAGTAATCACATACAGTATTTAGTAGAGAAAGATTGAAAAAGCATCACTGAAAAATTCTGAATTGTACTTATCAGCTTATATACTTCTTAGCTTAAAATTTAAACAAAAGATCTCACTCAATTGTTTAAAAGGAATGTACTTGTTTTTACAATGAATTCCTGAACATTCTCTCCATGATGGAGAAACAATCAAGCAACCAGAAAAATAAAGCCCAGCATCAGCTTTAAAGTGGTGGCTCAAATCCTTCAATGTCTCCATTCCATGTGTCATCAGGCATGTGCATATTCTACTGTACAAACAAAAGTGGAAAAAGAAAGACAGAAAAGAATATTTGCATGCAAATTAAATTTAGTTGAAGACAATATAAAAGAAACAATGTTGATTCAAAATAACAAAGAGAATGCTATGCTAAATATATTATTTTCTGCATGTCTTCCATTATAAAAAATTAATTTTCACTGAAGCTTTTCTTTTAAAACAGTTTATTGTTCATCTATAATCTATAATCTATCAATCATCTATCTATCTATCTATCTATCTATCTATCTATCTATCTATCTATCTATCTATCTATCTATCTATCTATCATCTATCTNCAAAGCACCTCAGGGCCAGACAAGAAGCAATTCATGGAAGCTCAGAGGGAGATTCAGCCTGGAAATATGATTAATCAAATAGTAAGAATGATTAATCAATGGAACAGCTTGCCTCCATGAATTGTGGGGGCTCCATTGCTGGAGGTTTTCAAGAAAAGATTGGACAACCATTTGTCCGGGATGGTATATAAGGACTTTTGCCTTAGGCAAGAGGTTGGACTAGAAGACCTCCAAGGTCCCTTCCAGCCCTATGATTCTATGAGTCTGTCTGTCTGTCTGTCCGTCCGTCCATCCATCCATCCATCCATCCATCCATCCATCCATCCATCCATCTATCATCAATCAATCATCCATCCATCCATCCATCCATCCATCCATCCATCCATCCATCCATCCATCCATCTTCTATCACCTATCATCTATCTATCTATCATTTATCCATCAAAGTTCAATTTAAATATACAGATATCAGAAGGAAGATCCAGGGGGCAAATGACAACATACTGTACACCTTGTGCTGTCATCATGCAACAAATGCAACCTTCCCAATTTCAATAAAGGAGTATACAGTATATTCAGTTTGGAGTTGAATCTTTAGGTTCTTGTTGCTCTCTGAGCTTAGATGTTTTTTTGAAGACATTTCATTACCAGGCTGGGTAACATCATTAGTAAGCGGGAGAAGGGGATTTTCTGGCTATTTATATATATGACCTGGGTGGAGGTGATCGTATCTCATGGAATGTGGATGAATTAAACAAAGGCAATATAATAGGATTGAAATCACACAGAACCTTAAAATTACCAACCAGTATCTTGAATTACATTTAAAATCCCACTAGTAACAAGTACAACTCTTACAGTAATGGTATTACTTGGGTGATTACTTCAACTATTTGAGATAGATGCTAAAGTCTAGACCAGCTGTAGCTTCCAGGTTGGCCCCATGTGCAGCGTGTTGCATTAGAGCAATAACGATGTGACCATGGTATGAGTGACTATGAGCAAAACCTTTGCTTCAGGAAAACACTCATAACAGGTTCATGAGATGGAGATCTTCCTATCTTAACAGCTACCATGTGTTCCTTGAAGGCTCTGTCTAAAGTAGTTTATTCCAGTGCGACCTCATCAAGAATCAAAGATGGAGTATCACTGCTATCGGGTCTTGGTTGGTTTCTGAACCCATATCCACTCTGTCTTACCGGAATTGAGCCAGAACTTGTTCTTTCTTCTTCAGACACTTACAGCATCCAGACACTGAGGTAGCAATTTCTCTGTATCTCCTGTTCAGTTCAGGCTTGAGATATACAGTTAGCATACTGATGATACTTAACTCCATGCTGAAGATAGTGTCGCCCAAGGGCTTCACATGCAGATATCAAGTAGGATAACAGAAGGCATTAAGAGTGGTAAACCTAATCTTGCGTAGCTTCTTCTCCGGTAATATTGTACTTTTAACCAGAGCATACAAAACATTTGCTAGACCAATTCTCGAATACAGCTCATCTGTCTGGAACCCACAGTACATATCAGACATTAACACAATTGAGAATATCCAGAGATATTTCACTAGAAGAGTATTACATTCCTCTGTTCGCAACAGAATACCTTATGCAACCAGACTTGAAATGTTGGGACTAGAAAACTTAGAACTATGCCGCCTTCGATCTGACCTAAGTGTAGCACACAAAATTATATGCTACAATGTTCTACCTGTCAATGACTACTTCAGCTTCAACCACAACAATACACAAGCACACAATAGATACAAACTTAACGTAAACCGATCCAAACTAGATTGCAAAAAATTCGACTTCAGCAACAGAGTGGTGAATGCCTGGAATACATTACCCGACTCTGTAGTTTCTTCCCCAAACCCCCACAACTTTAACCTTAGACTGTCCACCGTTGACCTCACCCCATTCCTAAGAGGTCTGTAAGGGGCATGCATAAGCGCACCAGCGTGCCTACCGTCCTTGTCCTAATGTACCCATATATTTGTAAAATTTCTTGTACTCATAACCATGCTTGTACTTATATATTCACAAACATGTTTATACTCTGTTTATACTTTGTTCGTAATCATATATACGCTTGACAAATAAATAAATAAAATAAATAAAATAGAGTAGGACTTTGTGGCACCCCACAAAGGAGTGTTTTATTGTTTGACCTCTGCTACCCCAATTGACTGGAACAGTCCCTCTAAGGAGGATAACCACAGCTACAGAATACTACCCGGAACAGATCTATTGGGCACCTATGGGGGACCAATCAAATACATCCATCTCTACTACTATGGTAAGTTACATAGCAATCAGAGAGTGACAAGGGACAGATATTAATATCCCGTATCCTGACATCACACTGCATCTGCTCCAAACAAACAAACAAACAAATGCATAATAAGTATCCAGTCTTGTGCATCAGACCATTTAGGTCAGTTTAGTTGTAATGGTAGCTATAAACTCCTAAATTATCACCAAACCTACCACCAGGGAATTGAAGTAACCCAGAAGTATAACCTGAGGAACACTGTCACCAGCTGAGAGATGAAATCCAAAGACTTGAGAAGTCATGCTGCCATGTAGCAGGAAGAATAGTATAAAAGTATCAGTCCCCACTTGATTCAGTAGAGTAAGATTTATAGCATTTCTTTCCAATATCTATACAAATATATGTAGAAGCAATATTTTCCCATTGATCCTAGTAACTTTTAGATTCTGCCATATGGTGACAAAACAACATCTGGAACTTAATGGATTCATGGGCACCAGTGATGAAACATGTATCGTCATTATGCAAACAATGCGAATTATACAGATCTGGAAAATATTTTCAAAAATTCAGTACACCGTTCTGTGAATTTCTGTGGGGTTTTTAAATTCCAATGGTTTTTTTTATTTATAAAGATGTGATTGTCTGTTAAAGAGTGTGACTTTGCCATGCTGAATTTTGAATTGTATCATTATTCATAACTTTTGATTAGTTTCAAATTCTGGATGACTTTGTTTAATATGTATTCTTCTTTCCAGGACTTTTTGGAATATTTTTAATGGAATATTTGGATAGATGTTGGAATTTTACTTTGTATCAATTACTGGCTGATAAGTTCTTATCATTTCCTATATTCGAGGATAATTTGTCTATTGGTGCACAACAGGAATTTCTGTTGACACCTCAACTTTGATCAGTTGCATTTTCAGATGCCTAAATTATTGGAAGTGGCAAAAAGCTCACAATTAGTCCTTACACTTATCAAAACTCAATCTGATATACAAATTTTAAATGCCTGAATGGAATAATCAGGAGATCCATCCCCCCCCCTTAAACCATGGGAAATTGTCATGCTAGTCTGTATCAAAAACCTCAGTGGATCTTAGACTAATTAATACATTCTGGGAAGAAGTCATTTCACATTTTAATTTAACTTTGAGGCAAATTTCACATGTGATATTTTTGTGATTTAGGAACAAATTTATTACAGAGGTAGATTAGACATGGAGGATTATAAAGAAACCTAGTCATCTTTACTGAAACTGTTTTTAAAGTTTATATATGTACTCGTATGAGAAGCCCATTTTTTCTGCTCTGTTTAATTAAATAAACAGAATGAATTCCTAATTGCAATGTCTTTTTGCTAGCACAATCTGACTAAGTAAAACGGAGGAATTATCAGAAATTATGTTGAGCAGATTATAAAAAGGCAATGGGAGATTTTGAATCACTAGCTTGGTTATTACTCACAGGCAGGTAGATATTAAATCTTTTATGCAAAGTGGACTGTTATGATGGTCATCTTTACACAGTTGAAAATGTTGTTCTTCTAGGCTAGTGTCCAAATAAAACAAGAGTTGAATTTCATTGGACTCTGAGGCGCTTTGGACTAGGGGAAAGCCAAAATCTCAACTGATGAAGAAAAAAAATGACATAATCTATCCATCATAATTCTACTTTTGTCCTATGGTTTGATATACTGATATATCAGCCTGATATACCAGACTGAATGGTCTGGCTCATAAAAAATTCCAAGTTTTTCTACAGTGTGATGAATACACATTTCCACTATGGCTTAATGTTACACTTGAATTGGTTCTGAGTGGCTTATTCCTGTTCTACAAACCATGATTAATAAAAGGGTTAGCTTAGTGCAATGTATAAATTTAGCATCTCCATTTACGTGCACATGTGCACTTACTGTCATAAGTGTGTATTACTACTGTGGAAGAAGAATATTGACATTCGCTATCCTAAAATGCAAATAATAAACCTCTCACATTTTAGGCAATTTGATTAAAGGGAGCATAACAAACAATGACTTAGGAAAAATGAATATTAACATCATTGGTGTTTTATTAACCAAAAGCAGGAACGCAACAGGTATCTTATTATATATAAAAAAGAAATTCTGATTATAATGGCTATAGTGCCTTCCTTTTCATTGCAACAAGCTTCAGCACTAGCTCTCTTCTCTGTCTCAGTAGCATTATCTGTCTCATTATCCTTCATGTTTTTTATAAGGTTCTGTTTTGGAACTCTTCTGCAAATGGCCCTGCAGTGGTATGATTGTGTTCTTAATAATTTCAAAGATGTGGATGGTTTTCCCCCTCCCTCAGTATTTGACCTATTTTGCCACTCATGCATTATACATACTGGGGAAAGCTGTTCTCATAAGGCAGAGTCATTAGAGCTTAAAGAGATTCACTCGACTTCTCTTCCTCCTCCTCCTTTTTTCTGTGCAAAATCTAGCATTTAAAAACTGACTGAATCAGTTCTCCCCCCCCCCACTTCCCTTTTTATGTCTTCATGTAATTTTCCCTATGCTATTCTTGGAAGCTTAGTATTTTAAACAAAAAAATGGAAGAGATAGTAGCAATTATCTTTTGTAAGGACATGCATATAATGAAGGCTGCAATCAGAATCACATGGTCTAGGAAGAAAAGCCCATTCACGAGAGGGGAATTTACTTCTGAGTAAACATTCCTAGAATTGTAGTGTAAAAAAAAAAGTGAGAAATTTATCAGGGTTTGTTTCTTGGATGAATTGCATGGCAGAAGTAGGAATGCCAACACTCTTCAGACCAGGTGTGCAACAATAAAAACTGTACAAGAGAGTTATTTAGTACACTATATCTGATTTTCTTCACAATATCTTAACTTACTGTAGTTTATCAAAATTTGTCAAAAACCCCCCCCCCCTACCTTATGCTTTCCTTTAAATCACGGGTGTCAAACTCACGGCGACATGTTGCCGTCACGTGATGTATCATGACATTTTTTCCCTTTGCGGAGCTAGGGTGGGCGTGGTCTGTGCGTGATACATCTGGCCCGCGGGCCGCCAGTTTGACACCCCTGCTTTAAATGGAAATAGCCAATATACAGTAGACCAGGGCTGTCAAACTCCCAGCCCGCGGGCCGGATGCGTCACGCGCTGGCCACGCCCATGCCCGGTTTAGCGAAGGGGAAAAAAGTCCCGATATGTCACGTGACGGCACCGTGACAACGTGAGTTTAACACCCCTACAGTAGACTGTATCCAAACACTGTAGTAATAGCCTATGAAAGTCTGTATTACCTCTTCTTCTCTTAAGTTTGAATGAATTGGCATATATTTGTGTGTTTACTATAAAAACTCGCGTATTTAAATATTTGAGAGTAATGTGTTAAAAATGGATTATATTAGGGCAATAAATACACGAAGTAGTATACAAAATTGTAGATTATGGAAAAATACATGTAGTAATGCACAACAATATTCTTTAATTATTTCAGGAAAAAAATAAAGCAGAATGTTAGAATCAAATAAATACATTCAACACTCACCTTAAATTTATAGTAATCTATACATGTAAAGCTGGCTTTCTTCTCTTTCCAACACATAGGTACATTTCTTGTGGTCTACTGCTGGATTACAAGTACAACATCACTACTATTGCTGTGGCCCCAGAGCTAGGGCTAGGGATGGAGATTAAGGATGGTTTGCCAACAATTTTTACTATCAGCTTTCTTTGTCCCTTAGCAGGAGGAGAAGAAGGACGGAAAAGTAACAGGATCCTGCCAAGAAAATCTGTATCTTACTTTAAGAGGTCAAGAAAAAATATAGCCTTTAGCTTCTTAAATCACAAACAAGAATGTATTTCACTCTGGAATGGAGACCATGAAGTCTTGAATTTCTTGAGTTTACACCTGTGTAGTATACATTCTTTAGGGAAGACAAGCCAAGGGGTGTTACATGGCCACAAAGAAAGCTCTTGCATTGCCATTGTCAAGAGACCTGTTTCTCAGGCATATAAATCCGGGACCAGGGCTCCTGGCTGCCTGAGGCAAAGGGAAAATTAGCACTTGTTTGCCCATCAAAGTCACCCAAAGCTAGAAAACTAGTTTTGGCATTGAGGGTATGTAACAGTTTCCATTATCTTCCATGCAGAAAAAAATGCAATTGTAAAAATTAATTAATTACGGTAAGTAATAATAAATATGAAATAAGAGCTGAGGTGGCGCAGTGGTTAGAGTGCAGTACTGCAGGTTACTTCTGCTGATCACTGGCTGCCAGCAGTTTGGCAGATCGAATCTCACCAGGCTCAAGGTTGACTCAGCCTTCCATCCTTCCGAGGTGGGTAAAATGAGGACCCAGATTGTTGGGGGCAATATGCTGACTCTGTGAACCGCTTAGAGAGGGCTGTAAAGCACTATGAAGCGGTATAGAAGTCTAAGTGCTATTGCTATATGACTCCCTTTCATGACCACCCAAAAGTAGTTCCTCAAGGCAGTTACCCGACTGGATAGTAATTTCTCCTAGAGCCCAGAAAAGAGATATAGTAGATAACCTAGCAGGGTTAAATATCTCATAAATACAATATAGCTTTTGCAATGATTTTAGTGAGTAAATTCATATATAATTATGAATAACATATCACTATCTATAGAAATTTACCTAAACAGAAATATTTCACAATCTCAGGACATTGCAAAGAATTGCAGTATTTTTAAACACAGTTTCTTAAATAATACGGTAAATAAAAATGTTCTGACATTTTATGACCTTTCTTGCCACAGTTGGTAAGCGAATCACTGCAGTTGTTAAGTTAGTAACACAATTGTTAAGTGAATCTGGTTTCCCCATTGACTTTGCTTGTCAGAAGGTCGCAAAAGGTGATCACAAGACCTCGGGACACTGCAACTGTCACAAATATGAGCCAGTTGCTATGCATCTGAATTTTAATCTCATGACCATAGAGTTACCGCAATGGTCATAAATGTGAAAAACGGTCATAAGACACTTTTTTCAATGCCATTGTAACTTCTAACAGTCATTAAATGAACTCTTGTAAGTTGAGTACTATCTGTAGTTGATTTCACTGATACTACCGTGTTTCCCCCAAAATAAGACCCTGTCTTATATTTTTTTGAACCCTGAAATAAGCGCTTGGCCTTATTGCCATGCACTCAAAAGCCCGATTGGGCTTATGATCAGGGAATGTCTTATTTTGGGGGAAACAGGGTATCATATTCACTACCTGATCTCTGATACTTGGGACCTATCCAGGATAATGCTAACCTCTTTATAATCTTTGACTGACATTCACCAAAGCAGCTTGTAATAATATCATCATCACATTAGTTATAGATTTGACTCCTACCACTCTATGAAGAAAAAAATAATTCCTGATCAGGATCTACTTTAAGTTTTCTAATATGCTGCATCATTTGACTCATGCAGATGGGGCACGATATACTTTCAGTTTTTTTCTTAGACCAGGGGTGTCAAACTCGATTTCATTGAGGGTCACATCAGGGTTGTGTTTGACCTCAGTGGGCCCAGGATGGGCATGGCCAGGTTATGCATGGCCAGCTCAACGTCACTCATGTCGGGGGTGCCTGTCGTGGCCCAAGCACTCTGCCAGCGAAAACGGGCTCCCGAGTTCCATTTTTGGCTGCGATGACTTCCTGCAACCCTCTGCCACCGAAAATGGAGCTCAGGAGGGCTGTGTGTGGCCCTCACAAGCTCTGTTTTCAGCCGCAATGGCCTCCTGTAATCCTCTGCCAGGGAAAACGGAGCTCAGGAGGGCTGCATGCAGCCCTCCTGAGCTCCATTTTCTCTGGCAGAGGCACTGCGGACCGATCCTTCTCTGTTTCCAGGTCGGCCCCGCAGGCCAGATCTAAGCACCCCGTGGGCCCTATCCGGCCCGCTGGCCTTGAGTTTGACACCCCTGGCTTAGACACAGTTTCTCCCTGAATACACATTTCTCCCCCATTTTTTAAAAACAAAATGATTTGTTGTTGTTAGTAATTTCTCTATACTATGTGTTCTGGTCAGAAGGAATCACAACTCTTTTCTGTGGAAATAGTTGAATCAACTTGCCACCATATTCTTTATGTACCCAAAGTAAGGCAGAAAGCATTCGATAGCAGATTTGTGGGTCTCTTCTTTGATGGCAGTGATCGTTCAGCCATTTTCAGGCACCAATTTTTAATGAAAAACTGCAGCTTTTTAATTTTAAAATTGGTCCTCTTGCACAGCTGCACAATTGTGAATACATTTTTTTTTTTACTTAGGAAGAAAGAACCTGAAATAGCCTCCCACTTCCTTTCCAATATACTTGCGGTTTATGACATGTCCCCACTATAAAAATAAATGATAAAAAACATTCTTCTTTTCAAACTCTTCCTCTACTCCTTTGGCTGGCTTTACACAGCACGCTTAAACATGCCAAATAAAGGACAAGCAGCTGCATTTGTGTAACATACTTAACTTGGTTAGTATTAAATTGAGGTTTGTGGTGGCTTTCTGTGTTATGTGAACTCACACCATTTCATAGACCTTGTGGACTGCACAACTCCAGAAAAAGCTAAATTCATAAATGAACTTAAACAAATGGTAGAAACATTATTTATACTATATGGCACTAATTGAATTAAAAGGGCACTGGATACTATGCTGTATTCCCTAACATATGACACATAGCAATAAGTGATGAAAAGAAATTGAGTTGTGTAACATTGCTATTAATGTTTGTTTGCTTTTTGCAATTATATAGGGAAATAGAGAAAATGGTGCCACTTATCAACAAGCAATGAAGGAATATCATATTTGCTTTCTTTTTCTTTTTTTCCCCTCCCTAGTTCTGTTTGTATATATTGGCTAAAGCTTGGTAGCAGAAAATTTAAATAGGGAAGTGAATAAAGAGAGCAATTTCTTTCTCAGTGCTGTTGCTGGTTATTTCCCCAGTGGAGATTCAGAAAGTCCATAACTGAAAGAAGTAGCAGTTCATTGCTTTCTGTCCTTATGGATAGTTTCTTGATTGATAGATAAGTGTGTTTTCAGCAATTAGATACAGCCAGTAGAAAATCTATGCAGAGACTACCTATAATACTTCAAGGTAATATTAGATATCTAGACAGACAGATAGGTGTTTGTGTGTGTGTGTGTGCTTTCTCACAGGGAATAGATGGGCCATTGATAAATAAGTTGTATTATACTTGTTAATTGGACAATCATATCCTTTAGATGAATTTGTGGAGAAGATTCTGCTGGCTGTCACTGGTATTCACAAATGTATAATAGTCAGAAATTTAAGGCCTTCCATACCTGAAGTGAGGAGACTATTAATCACAGGTGTTGTCACAGATATTTTGATTGATGAGGCAGAAAATCTCATGCACTCCTGAAAAAACCAACCCTAAATCCACAAATAAATGTAAACAATACTGTAGATAAGTCAAATAACTAGCACTCTGCTTCTTTTGTAATACAGCTTTGAGGCAACCCATCCCATATTGCCGGATGGTAAAACTAGCTCTGGACATTGTATCACAAGTGGTTTGTATGTCCCAATTAAAAATAATCTTGTTGCCAAGTTTATGAAGCAGGGAAGAGAACCTTTCCTCAGAAATAACAAACAGAAATAAATGAACCAATATCCTGTTGCATTCGGGCTAAATTTATATTTAACTTCATAGGAATTTCAGTATTACGAGTGACATTATTATCCCATCAGTAACATAGATCTTATCCACATATGTTGTTCCATAATGACCATGGCAGAGATTTATACATATTCAGAAATCAATTTTCTGTTGACGTTTAATTATTTCAGTTCCTGCAAATGTAGCCACGATTCACTTTGAGATAAAGCTTTTAATTTCTTGATCAAGGATAATTTGAATGTTGGCCATTTCCTGATTAGTGGCTAAAAGTGTCTTCAGAATATCACCAGCCATTGTTGAAATGATAGAAAGCATGTCATTATAATTGTTATTTTGGCCCAATGATGGTTGGGTGATTAATCACTAGTCAGGAAATGACCTTACACACAGCATTGATTAGTTTGCCTTGCGTTGCTTGTTAAACAACTACCCTCTATTTCCAGGAGGAGTCAAAATGCAAACAGGTGGGAAAGGAAAGATAAAATACAGTACATCTCTTTTTCCTTTTCTCCCAAAACTTTAAATCCAGCAATCATGACATTTAGGTGGTAATCATCTGCTTGTTACTTTCCTCATGCCCTAAACCAGGGGTGTCAAACTCGTGGCCCGCGGGCCGGATGTGTCATGTGCTGGCCATGCCCATGCCTGGTTTAGCAAAGGGAAAAAAGTCTCAATACATCACATGACGCTGCCATGACGCCGCAAGTTTGACACCCCTGCCCTAAACTCACTTCCAAGCCTGGTACTTGGGACAATAAATGAGAGAAAATATGGAAAAGTACCTGGATTTGTGGCAATCTTTCTGGCACACATTCTCCTTTCCAGATATATTTTCATGAAGCTTTTGGGCACTTGGAAAACAATATCAATCCTTGATTTTGCTGAATTCATTTTCCCCCCTGGGATGGGAAAGAATAAGATGGAACATTTTTACTTCCAACCTTTGATGGCTCCTAAAAGGCTTCAGGCTGTCCATTGATAGATGCTATTGAAAATCTCCTTCATTTATTGAATTAAAGTTTGAGACAATTACATTGCAACATAGACAAGAAGCTGACCAACACAATGAACAGTAAAAACATTGATTGGTTGTCCCACCAAGAATGATAAAGTAAATCTCCAAAATCCCTTCTCTTAATGGCCTGCTTAATTCTTCCAATAAATACTGCCTTGTCCATTGGTAATTTGTTTGGCAGATCTATATGATACTTTTTTTTTTTATAAAATTAGAAAAGGAACTATTTCTTTGTGTATTGTTATGGATTAAACTCTCCTAACCGTCCAAGAGAGAAGAATATTCCTATGCTGATGCTTCTTGTCCCCACAAATTTCCACAACTACAATGGGGAACTATAAAATAAAATATTTTAATTTTCATATTTTGATTTTTTCGGATGATGCTCAGACATTTGACGTTGGTTTTTTTTGTTTTTTTGTTTTTGCCATGAGAGAATGGTATGGAGTGCCATATTTTTTTGCTTATTAAACGCTGAGTTTGGAGGGGAAGGGATTAGGGAAGAATGAAAGGTCAATGGTTTTAATTCTACTTCACTGCATTCAGGTGTTTGAATGGATGTACTTGGTGGAAAGGTTATGTGAAGCAGGGGTTGGCAACTTGAATTCAACTTGTACTAAATTTTGTAATCAAATAAATACAATTGTATGGTGGCTGGGATACTTTTGTTTGCCAAAAGTACCCAAAACCTTCTCTTTATTTCAAAGCCTTTCAACTTTCTGCATATTTTTTGTGGACCGTAACTGGTGCTGAATGGCAACAGGCTGATGTTTGCTCTTGGTCCTTTCAAAATCCAGGGGCATTAGTTGTGACAATCACTATAATGTCTTGGTGATAATATACTTCACATTAGAAAGTTTAAAGTGCTAGCCTGTGGTGGCCCGCCGGCGACCTGTGCAGCTGGTTGCAGACTCCGACAGTGAAGAGGCTGTGGTGGTGATGCGCCGGCGGCCTGTGCAGCTGGTACTCGAGTCAGACAGTGAGAAGGTTGGTGTGGACTCAGTGCCAGAGGCAGAGATGCAGCCAGGGCCTTCAGAACCTCCAGAGGCTCCCATCACTGATGAGGAAGAAGAGGAGGAGCCTATTCTGAATGCACGGGCACGCAGAGCTGTCAAGAGGCAAGAATGGTTACTCAGGAGGAGGTCTCCTTGAGAGTAAGGCTTTGGGCTAATTGGCCATGCCCTTAGCCTATTTAAGTAGTGACCACACTCAACCACGTTGCAGGAAACAACGTTCGTGATTACTTCTTGTGTTTTGCATCCAGTCAAGTCTGTTCGGCCTTTGTTCTATCTCGTGACTTTTTCCTGCACATTTATTTCTGGGAGTTTTGCCAACTACGGTAAGAACTGCTCTTATCTGCAAGCTTGTTTCTTCAAAAGTGAGACAATGATCTCTTGAACTCTTGCTGGCTGCTAATGAAGTTAAATTAACAGCCAGTGTTCGAAAAAAGACTGCTTTAAATGTATGTTTATTTAAAACGGCTACTAAGATGTTAGTAGACCTTCAGTAGTAAACCAACAGTGTGTTCGGAGTTTGTGTGTGTTGCATTCTTGGTGGTTTGTAGCTGGGGCAGAACATAGCCCTACTACATACACACTGTCAGATATGTAAGGAAGCAGCTTTAGGAAATGTGTGGAAAGAATAAGGCTTGAACTGTGATGACAGAAGCTACAGCCCTAGTTGTGTTTTGTGCCAAATAGTCCAACAGAGCAATGGCATCTGATTTTAGTCTGCATTATCTTTATTCACACATTTTAAAAGATTACTATCTACATTGCTTCAAGCATTCAATATTATACATAACTAGTAACTCCAATGACCTTCACTGTAAAGGATAAAATGCACAGGATAAAATACAAGGTGGCCCAGAGGAGGCAAGTGGCTTCTGGTGGTTGAAAATCCTCTATTTTTGTGGGTTTATTGACATAATATGTAGAACACTGAAGGAAACACCAAAGGGGAGCTACAAAATTACTTGGTTGTCTCTGCTTATCAGTTGGAATGTATATATCAGACACGCATTACAATGAATACATGTAATGTATATATAAGGGAATAAATATTCCCTGTTGAATACTCGGAAATTTGCAGAGGGATATTAATCAACATTGACCACAGTGGGAATATGCAAAGCCAAAGAAAACAGAAAGAAAAACAAATGTTTGTTTTGTTGACATGAAATGGGGGGGGGATAGATTGAGCTTCTGAAATATCTATTTTTTAATAACTAGCAGTAGCATTGCTACTCCTTCATCTAGCTGATCTTCATGGTAAGCTGTATGAGTAGATGCCTTTGAATAAGATTCCAGTAATATATAGCATTTAAATTAACCCTGTAAAATTCTAAGCTTTTGCTTCAAGTTATTCTATCCAAGTCTCTTTGTCATAGTACTTTTATTTTCCCCAGGCTCAGTTGATTATTCATTTTTATGGTCCATGGTATTTTTTTTATTAACCATCTCCAAATCCATAATACAAGGGTCTTTCTAGCTCTTTCAATGTCAAGCTTACAGAGTTGTATATATCAGCACTGAAAAGACAATTGCTGTAACTATTCTTTGTTAACAGAAGTATAATTATTCTGCATAATCTTATCTATATTTGACACACCTCACTCCATCAGATTAATAGTTTCTTTTTGGATCATTTTTATCAATTAATAAAGGAACAAGTCTAATGCTTTTGACTCATTTGCTTAACTCTCTTTATCTAGTTTTAGGATTTGTGCAGAGGACAAGTCATGTTTTAGACCATATCTATGCAGAAATATTGAAAGTTCAAAAAGGTTTACAAACTTTTAAGGGCTACTCTAAATATCTCTTCTGCAGCTTTAAACCATTCAATGAATATATCTTCTGGGCCTGATGATTTTTGCTCTGGCATCTCACTTTCTAGCATAGCAGGCTTCTGAATATAATGTCCCTCTAATTTTTTCTGTCATTCTATAATCCTGTTTATAAAGGCTTTCGCTATGGTCTTCCTAATTTTTTAAAATCCTCATTTGCCTCTATTTAGTCTCTTCCATGATCATTCTTGAATAGTCCTACTCAAAATGTAGTAAAGTTTCCTGGGATTTCTTTGATGTTCTTAAAACATCTTATTTTTCTTTGTCTTATTACTGTCCTCCATTTGTTAACACTCTCAGTTTAGATACCTTTTGGTATCCTTCCTTGCTTAAATGTTTAAAGTCTGCATTCAGTTATTGTACATTCTTTCTATTCACTACCTGTCTTTCCATGGCTATCATGACAGCTTGTTCTGAAAGCTTGTTCTTAAAGATCTTTTCTTCTTTAAATTCTGGGAATATTGTGTTCTGCATCAGTTTTCACAGTGTCCCTTGCTTCTCCTCCTAGTTTCTCAGATTCTCTTTTGCATAAGTTAAGCATAAGTAATGTGTTCTTTCTATTCTGACTATGTGTCCTACAGGTCAAATATTACTCTCTTGAATTGTTGAAGTTTAACCTGTCTGTGCTGCCTGAACTTCCCAATCACATCTTATCAAGAACCTCTGGACTCTGAGGAGACAATTCTTTCTGGTTCTCAGTTGCAAACACTTTCAACTTTTTTTTCTCCTGCAGCTCAGTTGCTGCCTGAAACGTGTCTAGAATAAGATTTTACTTATACATGGGTTTCTCCACATTTGTTTTCCATTTGTGCTTACTGGTAGAAGTTGCCCTGGTGTCTATCTCACGTTGATTCCCCTCCCCCATTTAAATAAAACCCCATTCCCAGAATTTAGAAAGACACATCCAAAATAAATCCGGGTGGTGGGTTTCAATTGTTTTGCCACTTAATTGTTTGCTACCAACCACCAACACGCACCCTGCATGAATTACATACTCTTGTCTCTTATGAGCAATAAGAGGCAGCACCAATAGTGTGTCCTATAATATATAGGTGATCCTCAACTTACAACCACAATTGAGCTCAACATTTCTGTTGCTGAGACATTTGTTAAGTGAATTTTGCCCCATTTTACAACCTTTCTTGCCACAGTTGTTAAGTGAATCATGCAGCTGTTTAGTGAATCTGGCTTCCCCGTTGATTTTGCTTGTCAGAAGTTCGCAAAAGGTGATCCTATGATCCTGGGACACTAGAACTGTCAGAAATACGAGTCAGTTGCCAAGCATCTGAATTTTGATCACATGACCCTAGGGATGCTGCAATGGTCATAAGAGTGAAAAACAGTCATAAGTAACTTTTTTCAGTGCTTTTGTAACTTCGAACGATCACTAAACAAACTGTTGTAATTTGAGGACTACCTGTACCCCTGGAAATGCAGGCTGCCTGGCTTAGATTACATCTTCTTCCTGATATATAGTTGATTGATATATGAGATTATTTATTACCCAAGAATCTTCCGGAGTAAATAAGATCAGATTAATTTACCTCAGTCCAAGCAGTGCATTTTATACATCTGTAGGATTTGAATCAGATTCAAAGTTGTTAGTTTCTGATGTTTCTGCACCAGATAGCGTTGACTAGAATAGTATATTTTACATACTGATTCCCCCACTCAAACACACCCCAAGCTTAGCAATGTCAATGGCTGGTTTTACTTTACTTTAAAAAAAAATTTTTTTTTTTTTGGATAAAACAGGAAACACCTCCCACACTTGGGGAGTCAGAACTATATAAAGCAACTGCATCCTCCACACGGTATATTTTGTAAGAAGATTTACCTAGTGACCATGTTTTGGAAATACAGACTTTTTTTTTTTCAAACAGTATGCCAAAACACTGGGAAAAGATTTTTAAAAACTGCTACGGGCAAAACATTATTTTGTTTGCTCAAAATGGAAAAGCAGTGAATGTAGCCAAGAATTTGAGAGTAAGTTAGAGTAAGTTGATTTACTCTATTTTATTAAAAAATATTTCTTTTGTTATCCAATTATTAAAAAAATAAAAGCATAAAAATAAAATAAAAATAACCATAGCATTATAATAAAACTCCCAATTCCATTTCTGTCATCATTTAAGTAATGAAAATTTTAGCAAAACTTAGGTGTGTAATGTGTGTGTGTGTGTGTGTGTGTGTGTCTGTGTCTGTGTGTATGTGTGTGTGCCTTTGAGTCAGTTTTGACTCCTGGTAATTGCATGGTCTAGTCCTTGCAATTTTCTTGGCAAGGTTTTTCAGGTATTTGCCCTTGCCTGCTTCCTAGGGCTGAGAGAGATGGATTGGCCTAAGGTCTCCCAGCTGGCTTTGTGCCTAAGGCAGGACTAGAACTCATGGTCTTTTGGTTTCAAGCCTGGTGCCTTAACCGCTACCCCAAACTGGATCTCAGGTGTGTCATAAAGCATCACAAATTGCCTACAATTATTTCCTATCTGGGAACTCAGAATGCAGACAAAATGTGGGACGACAAAACTTACAGTTGGCGTAAATGTACATAAGGTATTATACCAGAAGCTGTTATGGTTAATGGTCCTGCTATATAAAGACTTCATTGCATAAGATGTCTGGGAAATCTATTCTTCTTCTCCCTACCCACTCATGTTTCCTTTCCCCCATCCTGTCTTCTATGCAGCAGTCAGATTCTCCATGTATGACAGGGCTGTCAAACTCACAGCCCACGGGCTGGATGCGTCACGTGCTGGCCACACCCACGCCTGGTTTAGCAAAGGGGAAAAAGTCACAATATGTCACGTGATGCCACCGTGACATTGCAAGTTTGACACCCCTGATGTATGATATCTTAACTAGCTCTCTGGACATATTACTCTGCTGTAGGAGAACCTTGGACGATTGCTTTCTTAGCTAGTCTCTCTGCATGGATTTCTCTTGCCACTCCACCTCTGATTGTTTGCTTGTTTATTCATGTCAGAAGCATCACAATTAAAATAAGGCATACTATATGACATAAAATATAAAATATTAGATTAGAATATGTACAAATTAAACAGATCTTGCCCAGAAACTAGCAACATTAATTGTGTTCTGTCACGTTGCCATGAGGTCCTAAAGTGTACATTGATTGGGACACAAAGGGCAGGTATACATATATGTTGTTTTTGCATGTCAAGAATCATTGATTCAAAAATCTCAAAATCAAGATCAAAGATTCCTTGCTGGGGAAAGGAACTAGTAACATTCCTGAGCTGTTCTGTTCTCCTCTGCTTGCTAATATGACCCTGAAATAAGTTGGCAAAATATTCTAAAAGCACAAGAAATGGTAGGAAGGTCTTGGATGATCAGATGTTAAAGACCATATAACTTTGCCTTATAGGATGTTATATGATAGAAAATGGTTCAAAAGTTCACTAGAGATGCCATATGAAAGGATTAAGGGGAATCATTGCATTTTCATGAAATGAAATTGCTATGACAAAATCATATTTCACTGTGCTCTCTAGTCAATTTTGTTAGCAGCTGGTTTAATCTTCAGTACAAATACAAACTGCTGTTAATTAGTTTATGCCCTGTGTTTGACCCTCTTTAAAGTTTCCTTGAACTGCATAAGGGATTTTTAAAAAATTATAAATACTGGTTTTGAGGGAAAAAAGTATCCTTCCTTTACAGTACAAAACTTTCTATAATGACAGACATAAAGCTCTTATTAAGGTTATTAGGGAAAATGCTACATGCATTAGCATTCCGAGATTTCTTACTCAACATTTTAACAAGTGATAATTTCCCACAATGCCTATAACCATTTGATAAGCTAGTCATACATGTTATTTGATTATTGGTGAGCAAAACCTTAACAATCGTCTTCTTTGCTCACAAACAGAGAAATCTGGGAATACTATATAAGAATCTCATCAATGGACAGAGCAATGTAATTGAATTTATCAAGTGGCTTTAAACGGTTATGGAAAGCAAAAGCAAAAGAAAGTGTGCTGGCCATAAGGAGAAAGCAATCATATAAATTCCAAAGCCTTGAACTGCTGCTGGTAAATATCAAGTCTGTTTGTAATAAGACCAAGATCAGCCTTGATTTAATTGTGGATGAGCAAATGGACCTCACATGCACTTGCAAAAGCATGTGGCTTTCTCAGAAATTTGCCCTTTTGGATTTCAAGTTCTTAGCTTTATGGATCTAGAATGATTGTCAGAATTCCTGTATTGGTAACCCAGAATTGGTAACCCATGAGTGACATAATAATGAATGCTTGTGTTTTCAATTGGACAATAGGGCTAGATTGGGTGACTTGGTCATGAATCCACGACCATGCTGCTCAAAAGGATGCCTTTCTGAGCTCCTGGACTTGTCTACTAGCTGCTTTTGCAGAACAACTACGTGTGCTGTAGCTCTTCAATCTTCAGATCTTGGAAGTGGGTTTTATAGGACTCAGGAGCTAAACACAATATATGATTGTACATGTGATTTTGAGGGGAGGAAGGAAAAGGAAAGGCTGGTCAGAATGGAATGAGGACCAAAAATCTGTGAATAAGAAACGTGAATAAGCAACCCAGGGCACTTAGAGATCCTGAGGCACCCATATGCCTTCACTTGAAAGCTTAGGAGGAGTGGTGGCGCAGTGGTTAGAATGCAGTATTGCAGGCTAACTCTGCCCACTGCCAGGAGTTCGATCTTGACTGGCTCAAGGTTGGCTCAGTCTTCCATCCTTCCGAGGTCGGTAAAATGAGGACCCAGATTGTTGGAGGCTATATGCTGGCACTGTAAACTGCTCAGAGAGGGCTGTAAAGTCTAAGTGCTTTTGCTATTGAAGAAAGATGAGTGTTAAATTTAGAGGATTTATTGATTCATTCAATTTATATCTCATCTCTTACTCTGTAGCTGAAGTATGCATAGTGATGAGAGAGAAGATTTGACTGAGGGCAGACTAGTACCTGGATCTCCCCTGCCACATCCAATACCTTAAGCATTATATTATCTGGCTCTCATTTAATGGCATTACACTCTATTTAGAGCAGTATTTTTCAAACCGGGCAACTTTAAGATGTGTGGACTTCAACTCCGAAAATTCCCTAGCCGGCATGTTGCTGGCTGGGGCATTCTGGGAGTTGAAGTCCATATATCTTAAAGTGGCTAAGTTTGAAAAATATTGGCTTAGCATCTCTCCTCCAGATCCTCTTTAATTCTTTTATTTTCTTCTGTGTTTAAGTTTAGGTTTAGCTTTAAGCTACTAAATAATCATAACAAGATAATGGCAAAATCAACACAAACACTGGTAAAGCAACAAACAATATTTTAATGTTCAAAGTACTAGACGGCATTCTTTGGAGTGAGTCACATTCTGATTGTGAACAGTATGTGACTTGTCTATGAGCCAGGCTGTGTCTGACTGCTGCTGAACAAGTCCAATGAGGAACAATCCTTTAAAAGCATTTGTGGAAATGTTGTTGGAAAGGACTCTGTTGCCTAATAAACACATTAATAAGTGAAGGACAACCTCTTCTTTTCTCAGGGCTTGTTATGCTTGTGGGTTGCTGGAGGGCACTGGCAAAGCAAACAGGCATTTGACAATGAAAGGATGACCTTCCTAGCAAACAATTTAAATCTTCTATCTTTGCTGTCTGAATGAGGAAGGAATGCTGTTGTATCAGAGTGGTAACGTGGGGGAAGGGAAGCAAACACTGCATGCTTTCTCTCTTTGTCTCTCCTTCCAGTCATCCTTGTGGCTTTCTAAAGGATTTTTCTTAGAAAAGAGGGGAAAAAATGATTAGCAATCTGTACAAATGCGCAAACCAGCCAACTAGTGCACAATGAAACATGCTTGTGTGTTGTAATCATGAATTCCATATACAAAGCTTAAGAGTCCTTCTATTTCAGCAGTGTGAAACTCACATCGTCACGGCATCATCACGTGACTTATTGGGATTTTTTTTCTCTTCGCTAAACTGGGCATGGGCGTGGCCAGCACTTGACACATCCGTTCCGCGGGCTGGGAGTTTGACAGCCCTGCTCTATTTGGTGAGCTTAGACCAGAGGCCACAGAATCCCACTTTTTTTGATGGAGGAGGCTAAAAATCTGAGAAATTATATAGAAAAATCTTCTGGATTCCCTTCCAAAATTCTACATAGGTGTTTCATTATTGAGGATGTTCAGGTCAGAGAGTGGGTTCGGGCAGATTGATTCTTGCAACTGTATGGGACATTAATGATCGCAAGGGAAGGACTTTTTGTGTTATAGTTGCCAATATGAAATCAATGCTAAATATTGCCATTACTCTGAATTAATTATGAATTGCAACATTAAACATAGTGTTTTTGATGCTTTGTGGCACACCTGAAATGGAAAAGACAGCTACATGGGTGAGCAACTTAATGTTGGTATATTAGTAATGCACAAAATGTTCCCTACCCAAAGCATTCTGACTTGACACGGCTGATTCTGTGGTTCGTGTCCAATCAGACTATCTGTTTAGGGGCTTGTGTTCCAGAAACAGATCAAACTGGGAGTGTTCTGTCCCAAATATGATTCAAAATAGCTTCTCGAGGGGCCATTGGATCCAACATGGGTGGTGGTGGAGATGGTACATGGTGTGTGTGTGTGTGTGTGTGTGTGTGTGTGTGTGCACTTTTCCTGGAGTGGTGACATCTCACAATAAGTATCTGGTTGCTTCCTTGACTCTGAGGCAAACACAGAGTCCCGTTCCCATTTTATTATCCTCCTTGTACCATGGATGCTTCAAAGAAATGTTGGGACTACTATGAGAAGTGTTTTTGCAAGCACGTACACTTTCACTTAAATTTTCATATAATTGTTATCGTGCTCCGTGAGTGCAATAGCTTGTGCATTCTCTCGTTTCCTGTTAATGGTAAGTCAGGAGGCTTTTAGGAACACAGTGAGAGTCTTCATCTTTAGAGACACCCTGAAAGCTCCACAATAAACAGGACATACCTAAGTTCAGCAAACCATCATTAACATGGTTTAATTACTGTTATCTCCCAAGTTCTCTCCTCCCAGTTCTATACTAAGGGTTTGCTTTTGGAGCTTTTGACTTTGGTTACCGGTGTCCTTGCACTTCCCTATTGTGCAATATGGTTTATGGATATTTCACAATTTTAAGTTAAAAAAGGAAAAAAAAGCACCTCTAAACTGGTTGGTGTGCTAAGCTTCAACATGATGTTTTTTTTTTTTTTTTTTTTTTTAGGGTTTTTTTTTTGTAAATTATTTTCAGTGAATATTT
>QLTV01002820.1:882972-898204 GCA_003457575.1 Thermophis baileyi
GTTTTAGCCTCCAGTCCCCTAATCATCTTTGTTGCTCTTCTCTGCACTCTTTCTAGAGTCTCCACATCTTTTTTACATTGTGGTGACCAAAACTGAATGCAGTATTCCAAGTGTGGCCTTACCAAGGCATTATAAAGTGGTATTAACACTTCACGTGATCTTGATTCTATCCCTCTGTTTATGCAGCCTAGAACTGTGTTGGCTTTTTTGGCAGCTGCTGCACACTGCTGGCTCATATTTAAATGGTTGTCCACTAGGACTCCAAGATTCCTCTCACAGTTACTACTGTTGAGCGAGGTACCACATATACTGTACCTGTGCATTTTGTTTTTCTTGCCTAAATGTAGAACCTTACTTTTTTCACCATTGAATTTCATTTGTTAGATAGCGCCCAATGTTCAAGTCTGTCAAGATCCTTCTGTATCTTGAGCCTATCTTCTGGAGTTTTGGCTATTCCTGCCAGCTTGGTGTCATCTGTAAATTTGATGAGTTCCACATCTATCCCCTCGTCCAAGTCATTGATGAAGATGTTGAAGAGTACTGGGCAGGGGTGGGATCCTACCGGCGTAACAACAGTTTCGCTAAGCGCTCATGTGTGAGTGCGCAATTTAGGGAATTCTCACCTTCCACATTGCTGCCGGCAAGGAAAACAGCTGAGGCGCGGCAATCCACTCTGCCGCTCCGATCATCTGGGCTTCAGAAATGGAAATATAGGTGAGTATAACGCAGGGGTGGGTGGGCGGGCCCACTTCAAAATCAGAGCGAAGCAGTTCACTCATGGCTGAAAGTCAGAGCTACCGGTTCCCCTGAACCAGTCCGACCCGGTAGAATCCCACCACTGGTACTGGGCCTAAAACAGAGCCTTGGGGTACTCCACTGCATACTTCCCTCCATGTAGATGCAGTTCCATTGAGCATTACACGTTGAGTGCGGTTGGTCAGCCAGTTACGGATCCATCTGGTGGTGATGCTGTCTAACCCACATTTTTCTACTTTATCTAGTAGTATGTTATGGTCTACTTTATCAAATGCCTTACTGAAGTCCAAGTAAATTATATTGACAGTATTCCTTTGGTCCACTAATTTTGTCACTTTGTCAAAGAATGCAATAAGATTAGTCTGGCATGATCTGTTTTTGACAAACTCATGTTGGCGTTTGGTTATTACTTTGTTTGCTTCTAGGTGTTTGCCGATTCGTTGCTTGATTATCCTTCCGTAAAGCCGTTAAGACCTGGCTTTTCTGGCAGGCCTGGGGCCATTAGTTGTCCTGATTGGCCCATGCATGGTTGTGTGAATGTTTTATTTTAAATATAGATTTTTTTAAAATTGCTTTTATATGTTTTATTTTTTTATGATGTAAGCCGCCCAGAGTCCTTCGGGAGTTGGGCGGCATATAAATTTTATAAAATAAATAAATAAATAAATAAATAAATAAATAAAAGGAGAGGCATTGGTGATGTTTTCCCTCCATTGTTTAGTGTAGGGCATGGGTGTCAAACTTGATTGCATCACATGATGCCACCTGATGTCTTTTGCCTTTGTGGAGCTGGGTGGGGGTGGCCTGTGCATGATGCATCTGGCCCACGGGCTGCCAGTTTGACACCCCTGGTGTAGGAGATGGAGTGGCAAAACCTGGGGGTGGAGTTAAAAGATGGATCAGCCTAAAATCCTTATGTAGCCACCAGCAAACTAAGCCCAACCTCTGTGGAATTGTGTTGACCTTTGTCTAACTCTAAGCAGGTGCTAACCATTAGTTGAGAATATTCCTGTGCATAGGCATGAGTAGCAATAAATCAGTTTAATTGGACCTTCAAGTGTGGACCTGATCTTTCCCACCTGGTACTTAATAACTTTTGGGGGAGAAGAAATCCAACTAGTCAAGTCCACCAATTAAATTGCCCTATGTTAAAAGTGAAAGAACAGACCCACGCACAAACTTCATTGCTGAAGCAGATTTGAGCTCAGTTGGTGGGGCTGTGCAAATTTGGTCACCATATTTTTCTCTTGACTCAGAAATGGAGAAATGCATATCAATGCAAATGAATACACATGAAGAGGCAATTCTGAGAGAAATCTTTTGAACACTGAGGTAAGGAAACCAGAGGTTCATGCAAACACAAAGATTCAGCTTTGTATCAAAATAATTACTCGCAACTAATTGCAACAAACCGAATACAGGACTTGAAATTCTACAGATAACCTACTGAAAATGTATTTAAAGTTTGGGGGATATAGTTTATTTAACATTAGAGTGAGAAGAACTTTAATTCCGTCCTTTAGCTGGAAATGGGTTATTCTGAAAAGATATATTTTAACCTGAATCTAGAGGTAAACTCATCTGACAAGAAACAATTGAAATGAATTATATAGACAGTTCTTATTAGACCTTAGTTCCTAGCAGAGATAACCTTCTATTTTTCTTTTCCTCACTACTTTTTGGAATTAATCTACCACACAAACTGTTATAGAGCTTCAAAAACAGTTGTTTTTAAATATTTCCTGTTTTGCAAATTCCAACATTTTGTATGTCTAGATAGTGAGGGTCAAGGTGTCTGCAAGCATAAGAAGAATTTGCCTTTGCAAACAAGAATTTCTTAATTGCATGGCTTGCAGAAATTAAACATATGGTTGTATGAAAGAGTTATTTCTTGCTTAACTTAACCTTTTAATCATTGACAATTGAAAACATTTGAAATAATATATTACAGATCAAACTGCAGGCAGGTTTTTTTTTTTTGAGACAGAGTGTTAATTAATGAAATTTATGTACAAATGGTTTATAACAATGAATCCATAACAATGAATTTGAATTTCTATTCCCATGAGCGCATTGAAATCAATGGAAATGGATTCTATTATGTTGCCATTGATAAGCTTAGAACTGAAAACTGCACTTAGCTTAGGGGTCCACTAAGCATGTCCACTGGTTTTGTTCCTCCTCACTGTCATGAACAATTTCTGATCTTTGTGAAAACCCTGTAAAAGGTTATGCAAAAGTTGTGCTGATCTTAGATTGGCATGTTCCTTGGATATGAACCTGTGTGAGCTATAAGAATGAAAATATTAGTAAATTTATTTGCAGAATATGTTTTTCCTAGTAGGACAAAAAGAAATGTATTTACAGATGATTGTTTTCTAAATCATATTGATTTCTGGACCCAATCTGGGTCAGTCACTGGGTCGACTGGTTTCCTTAAACAAACAAGTAAATAAAGCAATCATTTCCACATAGGAAACAAATATTAATAGGAAAACATATTAAAAATATTTTATAAAAAATAAAAGAAAATAATATAAATCTGGTTTATTGGGAAATTATCTGGGGTTGAATCCAGAGGAACATTTTTATTCAAAGTAAGAGACCTTTTGTGAATGAAAATCTCTTTGTTTTAGTGGATTGCACAATATTTTTGGACAATTTTCACTAGAAGACCTCCACTGATCTTCCAAGATAAAATCAGAGAAGTGTTTAATTTGAATAGCAATGGTCAGCCGGTTCCTTGCAGTCCATACAACCAGCCACACTGGGCAAGTCAGATCCAGTAATCATGACAAGACTGAGCCATAGCTTGAGCAACTGGATCAGAGACCTTGAATTCATCATAATTCTCCAGCAGCTTCAATGTCAAGAAACAAACGCTTCTATGTAAAAGATTTACATATCTATGTTAGACATCAGGACAAGCAAGGAGATCCTCCATTTTCATTGGTGGAAAGGGATGGATTTCATATCAGTAAGGCTTTCATCTCCTTAACAAAGGAGAGAAAAGAGCTGGATCTGTGCACATAAAAGGGCTTTAGTTGTGGATCTGAAAGATGAAATGCTGAGGAGGTAAATCATACTTTATTGAAATAATGGTTGTTGGGTTTCAGCTTACAAATGAAAAGAAACAAAGTAAACTAGAAAAGAAGATCATTTATAAGGGTTTTGAATTGTGGTATGGAAAATTCTAGGGCACTGATTTACTGTCAAGATCTTGGGATTTTACAGAGAAAATTGGATAACTTTGATTGTGTAAGTTGTTTTACTGTTGAGAAACATTGAGTTTTCAAGAGGTAACGGGGTGCTAGATGCAGCAATCCTTTCTTGTTAGCAAGTGAGAAACACTGATGGGATTAGGTGCCTATCACCCAGTTACTTCGTTGCTATTTCCTCATTAGGTTTGCTTTAGTAAATTGCAAGCAGGAACATGTTTGCTGCCTCTAGTCAATTTCATTTTGCCTTTGTTAATGGTGAGCAATATCTCTTCCTTTTCAGCAAGGAAAAGATTAGTGGATGGTGATAGGGAGGTTTTGTTTAGGGGCAGGAATAGTTCTTTTGGGTCTCACCAGATTAGATAAAGTAAGGAACTGAACTTGTCATGTTTGCAAGATCAGCAGAAAGTGTCCTGGAAATAAATTCTCATCTTTTTTCAACCATGACACCATTTAAGCCTTCATATTGTTTCCAAAGTGCTTATTCTATTATTCTACCCTGTTTCGCCCAAAATAAGACATCCCCTGATAATAAGCCCAATCGGGCTTTTTAGTGCATGGCAATAAGGCCAAGCGCTTATTTCAGGGTTCAAAAAAATATAAGACAGGGTCTTATTTTCGGGGAAACACGGTAGAACAAGAGTACTCAATTTTCCCATGCATGTTGCCAAAGGTACAGTATAGAGGGAAAAAAGGAAATTGCTAAAAATTATGCATTTGTTCTTCTGCTTATGGTATTGATTATCTATTAATTGGCACTGATGCCTACTTTTTATCATGATGCCTGACTGGTTGTCCCACTCTGACATAAGGAAAATTCCTAAATATTCTTTTCTCTGAAAATGACTCCAGAACTGTATGACTACACTGTATTTGCAATACATTCCCAGTGGTTCTAGAACTAATGAATAAAGGCCTTTCAGAACATATATAGGTCATATTGTTTATGATTTTAATAGATATATGTATTATGTTTTATTATTGATTAAGTTTTAATTGTTTAATTGTTTGTTTATTTATTTATTTATTTATTTATTTATTTATTTATAATTCTTTAACATACATTTATCAGGGAGCTATATATCTTACAGAATAGTCCTGACAGCCTAATTGCTAGTTTGTTTAGTTTCGTGCCTGTGCACTTATTCATGGTGTACCACATGGAGCAAACTAGCTTGCATTAGCTGGCTAGCAGTGTTTGGGTTGGTGACCTCTTCTGGAGCCTCTTCCACTGATCTTACCTCATGTCTGGGCAGGTCCAGCGCTGGCTCCCATTCTCCTCACACAGCTAGCCTTTCCCATTGGAGTGGTACCCATTGCATCCAGTTTTGATCACCATAATATAAAAAAGATGTTGAGACTCTAAAAGAATGCAGAGAAGAGCAACAAAGGTGATTAGGGGACTGGAGGCTTAAGCATATGAAGAACGGTTGCAGGAATTGGGAATGTCTAGTTTAATGAAAAGGACTAGAGGTAATATGATAGCAGTTCCAATATTTGAGGGGCTGACACAAAGAAGAGGGTGTCAATCTATTCTCCAAAGCACAAGAAGGCAGTACAAGAAGCAATGGATGGAAATTAATCAAGGAGAGAAGCAACTTAAAACTAGGGAGAAATTTCCTGACAGAACAATCAGTGGAACAACTTGCCTCCAGAAGTTGTGGGTATTCCAACACTGGAGATTTTAAAGAAGAGATTGAACAACCATTTATCTGGAATGTTGTAGGGTTTTCTGCTTGAGTAAGGGGTTGGACTAGAAGACCTCCAAGTTCCCTTCCAACTCTGTTATTCTGTTGCTTTGTTATCTAGTCACAATAATGCTTTTGAACCGCTGGGTGGGCAGGACAGGAGTTAGAAGCGAGTGATGGGAGCTCACCCTTCCCGTGGTACTACCAGGACTTGAACTGCTGGAGTGTTGACCATTTCTGGTTGGCAGATCCAGCATCCTTAAGCCTCTGCACCACTGCGCTGCTTGTTTAATTGTTGATTGGGAGCCATCCAGATTTCAATATAAGATGGGTGGCTATGTAAATGTTTTAAATAAATAAATAACTCATATATTGTGCATTCCCTGCATTGAACAAAATGCCCTTGGTGTATCTCTGACAGCAAGATTGCTGTTTAAAATACTGAGTCAGCATTAACATATGGATCAATTTCCACTATGTTAACAACAGCATTTTAACAAGAAGCAAAAACTAGGACAGGTAGAAAAAGAAATCAGCCGTAGTCAACTTTGTTATCTATCATGAAACTTAATGAGAGTGACTTTTCACTAGGAAACTATTAATTAGTTTGTAAAAAAATCCCTGTAAGTCTGTAAACTGGAATATGTTTTAGTTGCTACTTCTGCAGGCTAAGATGAAATAATTATAAAATATGACCTCTCAACAAAAACCAAAGTGACCCCCCCTCCAACCAGCTTAAGGAAGTGGTAGAAACTGATTTGCCAGGAAAATGATAATTAATTCTATTACAGTTAATCACCACTAACAACCAATCTCAAGCTACAATTCTTTGGGGTAGATTTATTGGGCTAAACATTTAAACCACAAGATCATCAACTGGCAGCCAATATAGTATGCATATCAATTTTGTTTGTGTTTTGGTGCAGCCCTTCATTGATTCTACAGATTTTTTTTCACAAAACAAATGTATCTAACTTTGCTTTTCATGGCATCCTCTAGTCATGTTGCAACATATGTGCTCCAAGTGGTAGCCTTTGCCCAGGGGCTTGAGCTTTATGGTAAAACTTGCAAATTTGAGAGGAAACCACAGTGAGACCACAAAAAACTATTTTCTTTTCCCAAAGAATGTAATAATTAGCAGATCTTGTAATAGAGAAGCACCTCTTTGACTGCTTGTGCAAAAGTTGTCTCACTGCTTTGATATGGGACTGCTGTTATGCTTTTTGATTATCATAGAAAGAATTTTTAATTTTCTGCTCCTCTTTTCCTCAAAATAATTTAGTTTGGGTTACAAGTACATGGCATATTCCATCAGAAATGAGTGACAAATATGGATCGAACTGCATCAAGATTTAAATAAACACACAATTACATTTCCCACACGACATATTTTCAGATGAGTAATGAAGCATATATTTATTTACACGCAGGCTTCTGAATGAGTAACAAAGAAATTCAGTGAATTTCAGTTATTAAGCCAGAGATGACCCTGAGAGAATTCTTGAACAAACAGAGAAAGGAGAATGGAAGGGAATCAGTAATTAGAAATAGAGCTCTTTAGACATACCCTTTTTCCAAAGGGTTTTCTTTAGAGTGTGATTATAATGAATATTAACTCCCTGTCTGCTAGCATTCTGTAAACAAATGCATTGTTGATGTTGCTGATAGGGCGATGTGAAAATTCAGCTTGAAATTTTTGATTTGAAGGCAATGTAGTCAAATCACTCATATGAATCAAATCTGCAAACCGAATCACCAAACCAATTCAATGTGACCTATCAGGTCTAGGGCTTTCAGATCAGTTGGATGATCAATGTGTGCTTGATCATGCCTTTTCTCATTTGAATCAACAATATCAATCTGTTATTCAAATTAACAATTTGAATCAAATTTAACTTGTTGAATCAGCCAATGATTTAAATTGGATTGTAGGACACTTGCACATCCATAATATTTGACCCTGTCATTTAGCCTTTCCCTCGCACATCTTGTATACTGCTTTCTACAAGGTTATCTAGTGGTATCTGGCCATCTGCATGGCCCAGCCTTTCCTCCCCACCCCCAACAGCTTTTAACAGATGCTGGGATATGATATGGAACAGTTTGTTGCCTGTCTTCAGCCAATCATCTTTTTAGCATCATAGACCCTGGTAATAAATGTGCATTCCAGCCATCAATCCATCACTTTCCTGTATATTGCTAATAGGTGCAGCCAACTGTTATTGGCAAGTCTGAAAAATGAGAAAAAGGTTTCCATTAATGATCCATTGGTTTCAAGTGAGTTGAGTAATTTGGTGATGTTCATTTATTTATTAGATTTATACTCTGCCTTTCCTTCAGGAGCTCAGCGGGGTGATCATAGCACTCCATCATCCCATTTTTGTCCCACAACAGTAGTGTGTGATATGACAGAGGGAGAGAAGGAGATGGGTTCAAAATCACCCTAAGAGCTTCTAAGGCTAAGGATGGACTGGCTGTGGCGATAATCCAACACCTGAAAACCTGTAGCACAAGCTGTTGGTCTAAGAATATTTTTTACAAATATAGCTTAAAATTTAGGATTTATATTATATTATGACTTTATTAAATACCCGAGGATAATTATTTCTAGCAAAATATCTTTTTTTTTTAGTTAAAATGCCCAATCCCTACAAATCTGAGGGGGTCGGCTCAGTGGTGAAATCCAATTTTTTTTTTACTACCGGTTCTGTGGGTGTGGTGTGGCTTGGTGGACGTGGCTTGGTGGGCATGGCAGGGGAACGATACTGCAAAATCTCCATGCCCACCCCACTCCAGGGGAAGGATACTGCAAAATCCCCATTCCCTCCCCACTCCTGGGGGAAGGATATTGCAAAATCTCCATTCCCACCCCACTCTGGGGCCAGCCAGAGGTGGTATTTGCCGGTTCTCTGAACTACTCAAAATTTCCCCTACCGGTTCTCCGAACTACTCAAAATTTCTGCTACCAGTTCTCCAGAACCTGTCAGAACCTGCTGGATTTCACCCCTGGGTTGGCTGCTTTAAAGCATCAGGGTGCCACAGAAAAGGAACATTTCTGAGATCTCACCAGAAGGTAAACATTTAATGGAAGAGAAAGTACCCACCCTATCTGACCTGATTTGCTTTTAAATGAATAGTGGACAAATTATATTTTCAATCAGTACAGGAGAGCAACCTCCTTGTTCTTAAAACATCACACAAAATTCAATTTCAGACTAAATACTAGCCATCAGTCAAATGTCCCTGGGGAAGTCCACCTTGGAATTAGTATCTCTCTCGACATAATCTTATGCCAGAATTTTTGCTCCTTAATGTAACATTCACAAATATAAGAGATGATAACCTATAAAGGAGAAGAGAAGGACTCAGTTAAATTTATGTAGACCCTGAGATTTTACAGCTAAAGAGAAGTTCCTTTAATAGTTCCAGGAACACAATAGGCAACCAATAAAGATATGTGAGTTAGCATAATTTGCTGCCAACTCTCAGCTCTGAAAGGAGTTGCATTCTGCAGTAATAGCAGTGTCAGAATAAAATTCAAGGGCATCCACCTCTGAAGCTTCCAGGATACCAAAGGTTTCTCAGCATTACTTTGGAACTCATGTATCTCCCTACAGGCATTTTTCAAGCAACCGAGCATAGCTGCAGTTCACTCATACTTCCTCTTTTAGTATTTCCAGGTAAATTAAATATCTGCCTGCAGGGCCAAATCTGGTACATCTGTGGCGGGATCTCTTTGCATATTTTTTTGTGCTCTGACTTTCAGTATAGGCAAATTGAATTGTCAAATTGTCTTACCTGGCACTTTTAGGTATTTGCTGGTTCTTGGAGTTGAATCAGGGGTCCCCAAACTCTTCAACTCATTGACCCCATCATAAAGTTTCAGGTTGTTTACTGACACTTACCAAACATTTGTTATATGAAAATAATACTACTTTAACAAATTGTATTATAGGAGAACGGTGGGGAGGGTAGGAAAAAAAGAAAAAGAAACATTGACTTCTGACTCTCTCTGTTGCAGTAAAATAAGACATTAACATCAAATCATAACTTTTTGTTTTTTCATAATAATATAAACAAGCCATTTCTATAAAGATCTATCGATCGTCTTTTCCCCCTCTTCCTTCCCACCATTCTCCTACTTACTTTTGTATTTTGTATCTTATTTTATCTTATAACTCAATAAAAATGTTAAATTGAAAGCAAATTGTATTATGAATAAAAATAATAATAACAATCATCACACTTGGTTGAGTAATATTGACCACTTTGATTAACCCTGGTTAATCAAAGTGGTCAATATTAATATTAATTAATATTAAATAATTAAAGGTGAATTAATATTAAGCCTAATGCTGGGAAAGATTGAGGGCAAAAGAAGAAGGGGACAACAGAGAATGAGGTGGCTGGATGGAGTCACTGAAGCAGTAGGCGTGAGCTTAAATGGACTCCAGAGTGGCCTGGAGGAACGTTGTCCATGGGGCCACAATGGGTCGGACACAACTTCGCAACTAACAACAACAGCTCCTTCCTAGCCATTCATGTTTGCAGTGATCATATTTTCAGTCAAAGAAAGAAAGCTTGTGTGCACATATAGTCTAAAGCAGGGGTGTCAAACTGAATTTCATTGAGGGCCACATCAGGGTTGTGTTTGATCTTGGGGGCCAGGGTGGGCATGGCCAGGGTGGGCGTGACCAGCTTGATGTCATTCATGTCAGGGCGTCTGTGGTGGCCCAAGCGCTCTGCCAGCGAAAACGGGCTTCAGAGCTCCAGTTTCAGCTGCGACGGCCTCCTGCCGCTCTCTGCCAGTGAAAACGAAGCCTGGGAGGGCCGGATGCGGCCCTCCCGGGCTCTTTTTCACTGGCAGAGGCACTGTGGGCCAGTCTTTTGCTGTTTCTAGGGTGGCCTCGTGAGCCAGATCTAAGCACCCTGCGGGCTGGATCCGGCCCCTGGGCCTTGAGTTTGACACCCCTGGTCTAAGGAATATGCATATGCACCAAAGATAAATTCCTTGTGTGTCCAATCACACTTGGCCAATAAAGAATTCTATTCTATTCTGTTCTGTTCTGTTCTGTTCTGTTCTGTTCTGTTCTGTTCTGTTCCGTTCCGTTCCGTTCCGTTCCATTCCATTCCATTCCATTCCATTCCATTCCATTCCATTCTATTCTATTCTATTCTATTCTATTCTATTCTATTCTATTCTATTCTATTCTATTCTAACAGAAACCTGAAAATAGAAGTAGAATGACTATTGCAAAAAACAAAACAAAAACCCACCAAAGATATTACCTATAGCAATAGATCTTTGGGTGCAATCTCAAAATATCTGAAGCACCACTTGAACACCCTCAGCACTGACAAAATCACCATCAGTCAATTGCAAAAGGCAGCTTTATCTGGAGCAGCTTACATTCTGTGACCATACCTTTAACAGTATCAAACAATAACATCTGCCTATCTCTTCCCTATTGGGAAGGATTTGATAGGTAGACAAAGAACAAAAATACCAAATCCATCTGGCTGACTGTGCAACCAACCATAATAATTTTTTTGGCTATAAAAAACATAGCCAAAGATATATTTCTAGTTCTTGCAAGCAGCAACTGACTTTTTTTTTTGAAGCAGCTGCCTACATACTGTTTGGAATGATTCTGGAAATCTCATTAAGAGCCGAATTTCTGGAAGTTATATTATTCTGCCACACACTATAAAATAATGCAAACTTGAAAAAACAATCCCACAACTGCAAATTGAATACAGTCACAAAAGGATCAGGAACTGCTTTTCTTATTTCTGCAAAAGTATCCAACCTGTATCACAGAAATAATGTATACCGCCTACAACATAAAATATGAGTTGTGCCTCATGTTGCAAATGTATTGATGTATAAAGGAAGACTTTGCTTGAAAGAAGCAGTTTGCTTCTTGAAAAAGGATCCTACTCAAAAGGGCTACTTGAAAAAGGGAGCAAAAAAAATATCAGAGGTCTGGTAGCACTTTCTCTCATTAACAAATGTTATTAAAAAGTATAAGCGTTCATTGGATGCATAGAATAGATAGACTGCTAGAGGGTTTAAATTGGGGTGAGATGGGGAAAAGAGATGAGAAGAAAGACTGGTAATTCAGATATAGGTTACATGTAAAACAGAGTACTAGAGTTTATCAATTAACAATTATAAGGTATTAAAAATCCATTATGTTTGTGGAGATTGCCTGAAACTTGTTGATGTATGTGAGATCAACAATTTCTCACTCAGTGGTGCCATCGGTGCTATCAGCTATCAACCTTGGAAGGTTGAAATACTCTGATATTTCTTTGTCCTTGTATGAGTCCTGATGTTAAGTTTGTGTCTATTAATTCTTTTGCACAAAATTTGGGGAGGAGAAGGAGTGGTAGAATCTGGAGGTGGAGTTAAAAGAGGAATCAGCCTAGCATCCCTACATAGGCAGAAGCCGACTAAGTCCAACCCCTCCCCCCCAATTCCATTGACCCTTATCTAATTCCAAGCAGGTGCTAACCGTTACTTGAAAAGATTCCTGTGTATGGGCTTTTTAGCAATAAATTTATTTAATTGGACCATCACATGTGGAGCTGGTCTTTCATGCCTGACAATTTGTCCACCTGCAGGCATGTTGGAGGAGAGCATGTGATTGGAGGAGAGCATGTGAAGGCAGTCCACTGATATGTTTAAGATTGTCCCATCAAGCTACATTACTCTGAATTCATAGAAAAGATCACCATATAACTATATTTGTTGTTGTTGTTAGTTGCGAAATCGTGTCCGACCCATCGTGACCCCATGGACAACATTCCTCCAGGCCTTCCTGTCCTCTACAATCCCCCGGAATCCATTTAAGCTCACGCCGACTGCTTCAATGACTCCATCCAGCCACCTCATTCTCTGTCGTCCCCTTCTTCTTTTGCCCTCAATCTTTCCCCAGCTCTTCTCCAGTGAGACCTTCCTTCTCATTAGGTGGCCAAAGTATTTGAGTTTCATCTTCAGAATCTGGCCTTCTAAAGAGCAGTCAGGGTTGATTTCCTCTAGGACTGACTTGTTTGTTCGCCTTCCAGTCCAAGGGACTCACAGGAGTCTTCTCCAGCACCATAGTTCAAAGGCCGCAATTCTTTGACGCTCAGCCTTCCTTATGGTCCAACTTTCACAGCCATACATTGCAACTGGGAAAACCATAGCCTTGACTATATATCCTTTTGTTGGCAGGGTGATGTCTCTGCTTTTTAGCTTTTGCCCTCTCCTTCTTTACCCACATCAAGAGGCTCTTTAGTTCTTCTTCACTTTCTGCCATTAGAGTGGTATCATCTGCATATCTGAAGTTGTTGATATTTCTCCCGGCAATCTTAATTCCAACTTGTGATTCATATAGCCCTGCCTGTCTCATGATGTGCTCTGCATATAAGTTAAATAGGCAGGGCGACAGTATACAGCCTTGCCGAACTCCTTTCCCAATTTTGAACCAATCAGTGATTCCATGTCCAGTTCTCACTGTTGCTTCTTGACCTGCATAAAGGTTTCTCAAGAGAAAAATAAGATGGTCTGGTACTCCCATCTCTTTACGAATTTGCCACAATTTGTTGTGATCCACACAATCAAAGGCTTTAGCATAGTCAATGAAGCAGAAGTAGATGTATTTCTGGAACTCCATAGCTTTCTCCATGATCCAGTGTATGTTTGATCTCTAGTTCCTCTGCCTCTTCGAAATCCTGCCTGTACTTCTGGTAGTTCTTGGTCCACATACTGCTGGAGCCTAGCTTGTAGGATAACTATATTAGGAAATAGGAAAAACCTATATTTAAAAAGTACTTGCCTATCATTTTGAAATATTGTTTTATAACATGCTGTCTGTATCATCACTTCCCCCCCCCCCCATTCAGGCTGTTTTTTCTCTTACCTGTGCCTACACTTATGTGCAAAATGCTTACCAATTCCCAGAATGCATAGAGATATCCATGTACAGTGAATATTTTGGCAACTACAGATAGTCCTTGACTTACAACAGTTCATTTAGTGACTTTAGAATTGTTGTAAAATAGAGCAAACTCACTTAACAAATTTTACACTTAGCAACATAAATTCTGGGCTCAATTATGGTTGTAAGTCGAGTACTACCGTATAGTCGAGTACCTGTACTATAAACGGACATATAGTAAAATAAAGCAACAACAACAACTTCCCAATGCATTTTAAATATTTTTCCTAAACACAGACTTATATTAAGACAACATAATTATTGAGTTGTTGGGCCTTTCCCACTTGCATCAATTGTGCTGCAAATATGCCCTTTCAACATCTTTTTTCTGCTATGTCCTTGTGACATTGCCTTCATCTTGTTCCCATTCATGAGTGAGAAATGTTTAGTCTTCTTTAGCTGTATTGGTACTATTTCCTCTTGTATTGACATCATCCAAGAACAGCCTCTCTCTATATAAAATCTGTTAGGCTTTATCATCTACTTTGGTGGGAAGATAGTTGTCTGGCTGGGAACAGAAAGATAGAGGTAGGATGGAGATCCTTTCAGGCTGCTATATTTCTGCTGACTCAATGATGGGTGGAGAGCACTTCAACTCAGAAGTGGGGAAGGGTCCATTCTATCTCTTTTGTGATCTCTGTTTCTCTTGTTCTCGTTTCCCCCCATTTTCCAATTGCAGCTGCGAGATGAGAGAATGAGAGAAAATTGGAGGCATACAACTGAACCTGGAGGCCTAGCAACAGAGACCAAACCACAGCTTATTTACAAAAGACAATGAGCCATTATGCTCTGTAGTTTAGTCTTCCAGGTTCATGCTGTTCCCTGCATCAGCTAACTATTTTTTTGTCATTGGAATTGCCATAAAAGAGATTGCCAGGAGAAGAATGTGCATTTGAAAGATGAGGCAGGTGCATTTATAAGCTTCAAATCCCAAAGCATGGAGCACAATAGCTACAGCATCCTTTAGAAATACAGAAACTTTCACAATTTGTAGGATGGGTCTACAAAACCATGTATACCTTGCTCTTGTTCTTAGTTTGACTCAGCATGATCACCGTGGGAATGAAGAGAACAAACAGACAAATATACACGCATGTACAGATTCAAAATTAGATTTAAGGGCTTCTAAGCAGAAATCCTGCAAATTGGGATGGGTGATAAAAAAGAGTGAGTGAGCAAGGAATTGGCCCATGTGAGAAAAGAACGGTAAGAACTCTAGATTTCTATTTGAAATGGTACTAAACAGCAGGAGAACTACCGGTTGCAGGAGTTTGGGCTCAAAACTAAGTTGGAAAGGTATAGACCCGTGATGGTGAATCTATGGCACGCGTGCCACAGGTAGCACGCATAGCCCTCTCTGCGGGCACGCGAGCCATTGCCCCAGCTCAGCTCCACCGCGCATGCGTGCACGCCTCCCATCAGCCAGCTCGTTTTTGGGTCTCTGCTGCGCATGCACGGGGGATGGGGCACATGCGGAGATGCATGTGCATGTGTGTGGGGCGCATGCATGGGGGGGGTCACGCACGCATGTGTGGGGTGGGGTGCATGTGGGGGGTTGCATGCACATGCATGGGGGGCAGGGAGG